>DWPF01000800.1:0-10001 GCA_018251575.1 Cecropterus bathyllus | reverse complement strand
ATGGAATTAAGGTAGCAAACGAGCAGGCAAGCCCCACCCATCCACTGCCGCCCATGACAACTGTGACCAACCTCGAATAAGACTCAAAGTCTCGTTCCAGGTGGGTCACAGATGCGTTGCTACCCTTAAGGACTAAGATGGTCGCCTCTGAAAAGTATACCGGCTGCCGGCGGCTGCTATTAATGGCTACCTAAGGTTGACTACAAATGCGTCTCTATCAAGAGACGATATAATGAAAGTGTGTTAGAAAGCCTCATGTTAGCCTCTGCCTTACCACACTTTATAAAACAGAACTAAGGATGTTTAACACTGTTTTTATATTTTTTATTACTGCAGGACAAAGGGTTCTACCACCTTAAATTATTTTTTATCACTTTATAAATGATCTTTCTTTGCCCCTGCAGTTAAATATATTCAAAATCACGGCACTTTTTTCACATCTCTACTATTACTTATCCACGTTTAAAACTTTTTAGACCTCACTGCTTTGTCTAAAGGTCCCATTTTCATTAATTACTACTTGATTCGCATTCTCTCACTTTTTACCTGTTGCCCTAACAGACGTATCAATTATGCAGTTGCGTTTCTAATTTATGCAAATAATAAACACAAACCCGCTAAATTATATCCCTCAAGCTTTTCGCAAATTATGAGAACGCAATGTCCTATTTTATTATGTTAATTCGTTAATTATAACATTGTTATAACACTTATCGTCAATAAAAACGTTTTAAAAACAACATAGATACAATCTGAAATCAAATAAAAAACGGGTTAAAGCGAAATAAGGGTAGTCTATGAACATGCAACAAAGTAACATACAAAATTGAGTAAACATGATTTGTTAAAAGGAAAAAAGTTATAGCAAGATAGATATTAGTATGGTTCATCTTACTCATTATTTTATTTATTTAAATTACACTGAAATTATACGATTAAAACTATATTAAATAAATATGTTTATTATACAATTTTTTGCTATTTTATTTAAACCGATCTGTGTAAAGCTTAACTAAATCCAACATACTTTTCCCCAACAAAACGAAAAATCAACACCTTCGAATCCGGCATTGAGGGATGAATCCACGAAATTCGTATGCTCATTTGAATAGAATAAAACCCGTCCCTTCCGAATATGTTTTATCTTATGTCCTTCTCAATGTCCATGTCGGAAGCCCGATCATTTATAAACGTCGTATTTATTCCTATACAATGGCCGCCACTCGGTTCACATCGGACCCCTCACTAATTAAAAAAAGACGGACGAATAAGACCAGCGATTTTTATCGCCTGCCGAATCGTATGCCTAAAGATACCGCGTAGGCGTTCACTACATTCCTCTCTCTCACACCTATGACCTAGGCAATAAACTATCTTCTTTACTGCTCCACGGTTTTTCTTTATTCATTAAATCAGCTGGTAATTGTTTATAATTATAATTCATTAAATTTGGGAAAAGCCGCTGCCGCATCTCCGTTTTGATACTACGAAATAATGGTTGTGTGAGAACTTGATACTTTATCTTTTTGATTCGACCAAACTCTGATTAAATAATGTTTGCCGTCGATTACAACTGCTCGGTTTGATAACCAACCTTAGCACTTAAAAGTTTGTGGCTGATTTTGAATAGATTCTCTGAGGAGATAAAATGGTATAGAAGCCGCAGTGAAGGGTCGTAAATCGAAATCAAGAACTTCATGTTGACAGTGTTTTTGTCTGAGCCTTACTGGTTTCGTGCCGATAGCGCTTTATACGGTCTTAATTATTGTTATGGCCGTCTTCAAGATTAAGCTTGTGATGGCGTGATAATTATCATAATTGTTATTCATTTCTCGGAATCTTTCGGGCTTGTGAGAAGCTATAAATTTATCTGTCACTTGCTATTCCGTGGACGGTCGTAAAGATAAACAAATATTAGTGATGGCATTAATTTTCGTAAGTATTTCCTATAGTGTCACGAATGTCGTGACAGAGGAATTTAATGAAAAATCCGATGAAGTCACAGAATATATCGCCATATTTTATTTTGAAATATTTAACCAATTGCATAATTTCCGAGACCTCTTAAAATAGCAACTGGCGTACTATTATGTACTAATATAAATAAATGAGAACTAGGAGTAAAATCTATATTTTCATTTGTTAGTCTGTCTGTCGGGGTCTGTTATAAATTTAGCCCCAAGACCACTTTACTTCATGAATGTTCTCCAGATTATT
Source organism: Cecropterus bathyllus (assembly GCA_018251575.1). Classification (NCBI taxonomy): domain Eukaryota; kingdom Metazoa; phylum Arthropoda; class Insecta; order Lepidoptera; family Hesperiidae; genus Cecropterus; species Cecropterus bathyllus. The sequence goes on along the minus strand of DWPF01000800.1, from coordinate 7,784 downwards.
TTACCGTTTTCCTTAAATATATATAGAGACTGACTCTGTTGTATTTTCGGCATTACTCTCTAAAACCTACATCAACGTTGACGCATGGAGAACATTTCAAGCGTAATCTTATCCAACACTGGTTTATTATGCAAGAACTAATATCGCCGCCCAAATTGCTCTAGCCTTGCGTCTTTGAATTTCGCTTAGCCTAAGATTTGCGGCCAGGCGTTTTATACGAATAAATTACCCATAACAGCAACGACGTACAAGGATCGATGACCGTATGAATATTTATTGACTAATAACTTATCATGCACAAGCTCAGTAGACCAGGGATCGCTTTAAAGGGCACCGTCGATCCCAGAAGGGCAGTTACACATGCAAATAGAGTCAGCATTAATCAGGTAGTACAAATCAAATGACCTACACGATCATTAAGATTTCAGTGGACATTATATTAATATAGGACTTTTGTGGTTTGGTGAAATACAACGTTTAATCGTTTATAAACATAGTTGGTTGGTTTTCGTTTGCTGGTTAGACTCCACCCGCCATCTATCGGCAAGGAAGGGAACTTTTAATAAAAATCAATAAACCTATTCCTTGTCTTTTCCTAAGTATCGCTTAATCTCATTTCTATACATATTACACTAAGTTTTTGTTTTTTTTTACATAGAACGGTATAAGTTACATTATTAATAAAACTATAATTGGAATTAATGTCGCAAAATACATTTCACATTGCACATACACGTTAATGACTAACATTTAAAATTATTTTACATTTAGGATATTTTTAGGGGATTTAACTCAAACTAGCATGCAGACCTCTTCGTGGTAAATGGTTCCTCCCCCCATAGACATCTGTAAAAATGTTGGTGGTTTTTAAGATGGTAACTCTTTGTGGGTCGACTTCGGAAACTCCACCGCCATACGTATTTCTACCTAATAACATCAGTTTACATTGCTATGTTCTGGTCTGAGGGGTGTGGTATGGGAGATATACTTTTCCGAGGCGTTTCAACTTAGTGCTCAGAGGTAGCAACGCATCAGTGGTTAACCTCAGGTAAGACTTTGGAACTTATCGCGGTTAATAGCTAGCCATACACGCACGGATGTGCCCGGCGGACGCCTCTCAGATCTGATCCGTTACTTCGCCACACACGGTCTCATGTTGGTCTCGGGCATCAGTTGTAAACACGACTTTGTTAAAAGCGGACGTCATGTCTCAGGAGCTAAATATAGCTTTAATATGTGGTGGATTAATCTGCCTTGAAGAAAGAAAGCGTAGAAGAGTTTGGGTGAAGGACTGGCTAAAAAAACGACAAAGATATAGCCACATGAATCTACTTAGAGATTTGTCAGTCCATGAGCCTGTCGATCTGTTTAATTTTTTAAGAATGAATAAATGTGCCTTTGAAGGTCTACTTAAAAAGGTGAACCCATTGATCAAGAAAAAAGACACAGTAATGAGATATGCTGTTAGTCCAAGAGAACGTCTTACAATTACGTTACGTTACCTGGCAACTGGAAATTCATATGAAGATTTAAAGTTTTTAAGCGCCATTTCACCTCAACTGCTTGGAAAACTGTGGTCAATCCGGCGGGCACATCTGATGCGCACATATACGCACGGTTACAGTTCGGATTTGACCGCCCCGTGCCCGATCCGTTCGTTTTGAGCACGGGCAGCGGGCAGGCGACAGGCAGACACATCCGTGCCTTTTTTCGCCAATAGACACACAGATTTACCCGTCAGGTACCCGTTCAGGCAGATCTGCCGGGCATATCTGCGCGTGTATGGCTAGCTATTAGCATACGCCGCTCTTTACTGCCCGTCGTACTTTTATTCCTTAGGTGCATTGTTATGAGAATCAAATCGTGTATAGATAGTGTATGTGTTTACTGCCCACACTCAAACCGTTTTAGATTCTAACTCAATTCAGGTCAAAGTGATTAAGCAAATGAGCAAGAAAGTATCATAAAATGTAGACTTTATTGATTGACGATCGTCAATTTCAATCATTGTGCGTACGTACTAGTAACGTAGTCAACTCCTAACAAGAATTGCAATCGTATAGAGCTAATCGTTTTAAACGGAAAATTTTATTCAACTATTTAGAACTGGAATCAGACAAACGGATCTTGTTATTGATACCCACGGGACACGACAGATAGATGACAATGAAGGTTTACGTCGTCGTAAGCGCGGCTCACCTGAACGGTACGGCCGAGTACAAGTAAGACGGCAGCGAAAACAGAACGCCAAGCACCACCGCGTGACACATCGCGATGCCGACTGACTCACGCGGCAGACGGCCCGTCAGTGGTCGCCTCCGGACCCGCGGCGGACTCTGCGGACTGCGCACTGACAGCGGCGGCGGCGCGACGCGATACTGCCCGAATGTGCGCATGCGCACGCTCAGCCGTCTCCCCGCACACCGCACCCCGCTCCCCTGCTCACTAATTCCGCAACCGTAAAATATATCCGTCCTCCTCGCTCCTATACCCTCGTTATCATATCTCCCACGCTGCCATAACCATTATGTATCGACAGGAGTATCCAATAATATCACACATCACATTCTCGACAGTGGAAATCAGGCGATTCACACATTTTTATCATCATGAACCCGAATTGCTCTATGATCGATACCGATTCCTTTTGTTTATACGCGTGTGTATGAGATCGCAGTGCATCACCTCTGAATATTGCACAACGATACCGTCATAAAGCGAGGACTCATCCAGTCCTACTGACACCCACCTCCAAGATGTATTGATACTATCGATAAAGTTCAAGGTCGATTAAAAGAAATACAGCTAAATAGTTTTTAAATTTTTTAGTTATCTTATATCTAAGTAATGTTCTTTTCACTTTATTATGGTGTAAATTATGTTGGTGATAAATAAATAAATAATATAACAAATAATATAATGGGATGAAAAAAAACAATTGTAATCCATCAGTGGGCTAGTTTGCGGCCGGCGAATATTGAAGAGTAAAAGTGAGCCGCGATGAATCGTTCACCCTGGGGCGCGGGCGCCGAGCCAGCCGCGACACCCGACTGCCTTATATTCACGTCAATATCTCAGCAAGCTCAACATTATATTAATAGGTAAGTCAAAAGAAATTATAATAATAATAAACTAGCTGCGGCCCAAAATGTATGAATCATACACAACAAACAAATCGAGAAAAATCTTATGTTCCTCTAGAATACAAAAATAGCTTCCACACGAATAAATAATCATGAGAACTGCAGTTTAACGCGACCGCCTATGTCATACGAAGTTTTTCTCTTTGTATTACTATCAGGATAGTATAAAATGATTGGAAGTGAAAACATGCAATGTCCGCATTAGTTTGTTCGAGGGCGCGAGCCACCCTGCGCTGTGGTACGTCATCGCGTCATGCGCTTCGGAAATAGTTTAGCTTTGGGTAGCTTCCCACCGCAAACTAGGTCAGGGTTGTGACTCATCGCTACATATCCGAAACACTATTATGACATGGACTACAGAGAATAATGTAGCGGAATATGAATTATTATTGATAAATATATAAATAAAAATGTAAAGAATGTAACATTAAATTTATTTGTAACAAGCTGAGCTCCGCGGAGATACCCGCGTTTAAAAAATGTAACTTGACATGGTTACATACAGCCGAAATTGTATACCTTATACAATTTAAACATTATAGCATTGCTAAAGCAATGACAGAACTGATAGCATTAGCGGCAGTGACGGTGGCTGCGTGCACATAGAGTGCGCGCGGCTTTAATTTTTGTGCTAAACCCTAACTACATTTTCTAAAATAGAAGTAGCCTAAATTACGCCTTATGACATCAGCTATCCAACAGTGAATGTCCCGTCAAAATCGATCCAGGGGTTTCAGAGATTACCCGGAACAGACGGACAATTTTTTTTAGTAATTGATGTTGTTATCAATATCGTGTATACTTCCATATGCATTTGATAAAAGCTGTTATTTTGATATTACAAACAGACACTTCAATTTTATTTATATGTTTAGATGTATAGATGAAGCCAGCGTTTCGACCACTTAACAGGTTGGGATTGTTTGCAGCTGCTCGATATTATTAATATAATAGTGATTATAGGCTTTTCGAGGTCACTAGGGCAGTATGTGACCATACGAATTGATCGATGTGAATAGCAGACAATACTTACTAACGGAATACTTACTAACTACTTTTACGTTAGTTTACAAACTATTACGTAGACGGCATCTCATCAACCCCGACTACGAGCATAATACTATAAGTATACTATCTATACACAATATTATACTATAAGCCTACAATTTGTTGAAGCGAACTTCTTTTGGGCCCTTGGAAAAGTTATGAGAGTGAATTTTGAAAACCAACTTCATGAAGTTAGTCGTTAGTTACATGTCGCAAGTTTTGCAAAAGTCTAACAACAGCAGAAACTTGCCGTTTGTGTAAAACCCGGTAAATTCCTTGATTATGATAGCGGTAGCGACCCACTGTGTATCCATCTAAAAAGAATTTGCTTGCACTTTGCACTTGCATATCAATTGATTGTATTGAAATAATCCAATATAATTATTAATATATTTAATGTTCCAATTAATAGTTAATTGGAATCCAAAATTTGCATGGCAAATTTACGTATAATGCTTATCTCGCCCAATACTTTGAGTTCACTTTGTCCAAGTCTTACTCAATTACACAATAAATAAAACGACAGAGTAGAAAGATTTTCGCTAAAGATATATCACTTTTACACACGCATTTCGGTTAAAAGGTAGTATTAAAACTTCCAGCCCTTCGTCGAATCTATAATCACCTACAGCTGGCCGTGGATTCCTATAATATCAAACAAGAAGCTCTTTTCGAATTTGGCGAACTTTACTCGAACATAGTCCTCACGTTGAATCTTTAAAACAGAATACAGTAGCGCACTACGGTGAAATTATTCTTGAGCGGGTCTCTTCAGTATATATATATATGTGTTTATCGGTATAAGGATTTCAGGAACAGTGTTTCAGAACACTTTGCACTCACTACTCGTATGCGAGTGTCGCTAAGACGATACATTGTGTTTTTCTGCCTACAGTGTGATAATAATCCAATGTCAAACAAAGAATAAGCGAACAAATATTAATGAAAACTTTTCCCTGTTCCATATTTGTTTGTGTAATATGGATTTTTTATTAGTTATCGTAAAATAGCATTTTTAGGATCTATGAACTTTGTGACAGGCTCAAAAATTTAATATTATAACATTTTTTTCATTATTGCAATTTATTTATTTCCTATTTTTATCACAAAGACGGGATTGTTAACGCTCGTTTTGTTACTCGGACACATATGGGGCGACGTCGCAGCACATTTTTTCCTATCACAATTGAAACACCATTGAACGAGGATTCAACCTCCATCATTTTGGCTTGCTTACGTTTTTTAGTTAAAATTTGTGAGCGAAGTTAAGAATTGTGAGTGAAGCTATAAGCTTAATGCCATCGCCGGCGGTGAGACGCGCGCCCGATACTCTGCGGTAACCGTCGGCGAAGTTAGCCAACTCGATATTTTATAAAGATTGTACCGAACACGCACGCGGATCACGGCATTCTTAATATTTAGCTTCCCCATTTTTATTCACCAAATTGCTTCATAGATATTTTCATGCTTGTTCACCCAAATTATAGTTTATAGTGATTTATCGCGTAAGTACCTTATTATTAGAGACTCCCTTCATTTACGTTCTGATTAATTTGATAATCATTATTGTATGATTTATTCATTTTACTTTTTACTCATAAGTAGGTATATTTGGTTGCTTATTCACGTTGAACTCCTCAGCACATTATTATCCCACTGCTGGGTCTCGTTTTTTGCCGCCGAATTTCCATAAACTTACCTACAACGCTATTAGTCCATCCAAGTGCTACAAATTTTTGGGCTTTGCATGATACTTTATCAGGCAAAACCCAAAGGACACATTTTCTTTAGTCAAGGGGAGTCTGAACTCTTGCCCTGTGACCATCATCTTGAAACTAAATTATTTACAGAAATGTACGTAGGTATATAAAAAATTAGGAACCAAGTTTATTTTAGGCGAACCATTTTTCTAATAATTTCACAGAAAAAATACATAAGACATAATTAATTGGATTTTTAAGGAACAATAAATATAAAAAAAAATATTTTTGATTTCACTACATAAATCATAGAACCAATAAGTAATAATTCTATATCAAACATGAACTGTTATTTTTTAAAATATTGTGTGACGAAGTTTGCTGGATAGATCGTGATAATTATTTACACCCAATTTTCAAGGTGGCGACCGCGGGACCCAGGGTGCCATCCCAAAAACTTGGATTTAAATTAACACTTATTCTTAAAGTCAAAAAAATAAAATAGTGTGACTCTTGCAACCCTAAATGTTACTTTTCAAGAGCCTACATAAAATAAACAATATCGTTATTTTGTAGGTGATACCGCAGGCTTCAATAAGTATAAATAAAATGATGTTATCAAAATGAATTAAACCAATACAAACGACTTCCAGTCATTAGTGGCAGTCAATGTTGCTTTAAATAACTAATTTTCCATGCAATTTGTCCTCGGGTTGCGTCCTTCGTGAAGCTCGGTACAAAACTAACCGTCTATTAAAAATATAGCCGGTGCCAATGGGGAATTAATCTAAAAAATAAGGTTTTATTATATTACATATTAATAGAATTTTTCTAGGTGGCGTAGATAGCATAAAATCTTAAATTATAATCAGACAGAAAATTTATTGCCCTAGCAGAAAATCAGTTTTTAGCCCCATTTGATAGTATCGTTTATGACGATGACCTTTTGAAAAGTAATAGATTACAAACAACAGGAAATGGCTCATTTTTAATAAAATACAACATTCATTAAATTTTGGTCAATATGCTTTAAGCGTGCTACTCGCAAAATGTCCAACGTACGCAAAACTTTAAATCGTTTTGCAAAATGTCCAATTTGTCAAATGGTCGCATGTACTATACCTACACTTAATTAAACACGAACATAAACGCTTTCTAAGTGCTATGAGTGCAAGTGGGAGAAAATCCAAGTATGGAGCTATGAGTGCATAGCCCCATACTTGGATTTTCTCCTGTGTCATTGGGGTCACGGACACATGAACATGAATACACAAACACCCAGACCCAGAAAAGAAATCTAAACTCATCATTCAGATGTCTGTCTGGCCGCGGATTGACCGGTGTCAGACCGGTATGGTGATCGCTCCACCACGTGGGTCGTCAGATATTTTCTGTCAGCCTTTTTCAATTCTATTTTTAACAGCTTGCCGTATACCAATATTATCTAGAGTTGACATTGACTCCATAGCCATTATCTACACGTGAGGCGCGCCGTTCATTTTTCATTATGTTTTATTATGTCCCGCTCGATACAAACGACATTACGGCCGATGACGTGTACGTAACCCTCTGTTAGAATAAAATAGTAGCGGTGAAGGCAACATATAATTTGCGTACAAATAATAAATGTTTGATGCCGCACTCATGGCTCTGTAAACTGTAGAATGACGAGCGAAGTGTAAGGGCCAGTTAGTGTAAGAAACATTTTGTAATTGACAAGTTGTAAGTCCACAGGCCAAAATAAAGACATTTTATTTCATTATACTCGTACATAAAAAAATCTGTTTCTGTATGTCTGCAACCCTCAAAAAGAGGTTGACTTTAAGTGTTGTTATAAGCTTTATTTCTCAAAGTTTCTACAGAAAATATTAGTGCCTGGGCCATGGGTGTGTAA
>DWPF01000799.1:0-10002 GCA_018251575.1 Cecropterus bathyllus | reverse complement strand
TCAGGTCTATACAAAAAATACTAAATATATTTCATTTCAGCACACAGTCTACCTGATTGTAAGCGGCCTCTGCCGCACATGAACATCAGTAATGAACCCCAAATAAAATTAGTCTAACCTAGAGTTAGCCACAAATGCGTTGCTATCCCTCACGACTAAATTGGAGAGCCTCGGATAAGTATGTCTCCCTTACCACATCCAGAAACACACCAGAACACAGCAGCGCATGACATGGCAGGCAGAAATAGGTGTGGCAGTCCTGCCACCTTAAAATAAAACTATACATAAAATTAATTTATTGAACGTGTCTTGCAATTGGTGAGAATATGTACCAACATTCCCTTTAGGACATTTGATGGTTATATGTTCGCTTACTGACCACGAAACAGCCCGAGGTGACGATGATGGCGAGCTTCCTGCCGGCAGCGAGCGCACGCGCGCTGAGCGGCACGCCGGCCAGCGACGCCGCGAACGTGGTCACCGCCGCCACCACCGCGCCGCGCCCCGCCTCGCCCTCCGCCTCGCTCGCCTCGCCGCTCGCCAGCGACACCCAGCCCAGAGCCAGCCCGAACGATACCGTGGGTACGTTTACTGTAAATTTAAATTGAACAATTTGTCAATAAACTCCCTTGGGACCTTTTCCTGTCACGAAAGTCTACGCTCGCATGATCACATGACCTACACGTAGGTACTCGTGAATTAACTCGCTGCAATATCTTCGGCAGCAGTTTACGTGCGGCACGTAAGCCAGGGAAAGTATTTATAAAACGACAGGATGCGTATGGCACGCGTACAGGTAGAACACGCGTGCGGGCATATACCTACTCACAACAGGAAAAAGGGCCGAAGGCAGCTGAGCAGTTGAATAATATTATCTTTTATTTATTTCTTATTAGGACTTGTTCTATCTATTACTTTTAAGTTGTGTATATTAATGATTTTACCACGTACCACTTTTGTTAGATTATTACGAATAAAAGTTTTAAAAATTATCTATTGGCAAGCCACAATCATATATTTTTATTTAAATTTAAACACGCCTTCTATCTTAAGAGAATAGGTTAAAATTTATCTTTTTTCTAAACAGCTTCTTCTACAGCCACAAGTTCCTCTTAACATTGATTAGCAAAGTTGGTAATTAACATTTTCTTGCTCGAGAATTCGAGACGGGACTTTGCAAATACTTTTCAGTATCGATCGACCCACGATGGGGCCTCCGCTTTTAAAGGCATCATTTAATGTTTTTTTTACGATATAATATAGTGATAGTTATGCAAGCAGGTATATTGTTAACCATGTATAGAACGTCGAAAAAAGATGAACGCGTCTATGGTTATTTTTTCAGTTTATATGAGGCTTTAAATGCGCCAGTTTTCATAATATTATTTGAATAAGAAGTAAAATAGTAAATGCTAAACTTACAAGTAAATATATATTCTAATTTATTTATGTAAATCTTTTTGGTGAATTATAATATAATGTGGCATATCAAACAAAATTTTCTTTTTCATCATATTGTAATGAATATTTCGTTTGATGTTTGTCTTTGCTACTCGATAGCAGATGGCGTTACACGCCCACATAATATTCCGAACATTTACTTAAGAAAAATTCTTCTGTATATTAAATGAACGGCATGTACAAACTCTTAATATTATTAACAAAGGTGTTTCATAATTTATTATTACAAAAAATTTCATAGAAACGGTGTAATAATTAATAAAAAATGAATGTTTCATATTGGTGGTGGTGGCATAATCTCACTCTCACAAACTAGCCATTTGTTTTTGATTGAAGTAAATAACCATTTTAATATATTACTTTAGTAACTTCCATTAATTACAAAAAATATGTCTTGCTGACCAGTCTGTATAATCACGTGTGACCTCTACAGAACCGCTATATACAAATAATAATTTGTTTATGAGCCCAAACTCTACACATTGCAATATATTTGCCTTGCGATTATGCAATATTTGCCATTGTTTCCCAAATACCGCAAATGTAAACATGTACGTGTGCACTTCCAATTATATTTAAATTAGGTGTTTAATTTTGTTCAACTCTGTCTCTAGTAAAGTAATAAAATTATTACTGTGGCTTTCAAAATTTTTTAAGCGTATTCAAATAAATAATCATAATACAATATAACTCCATATTATTAAAAGAAGAAAGAAAACATTGTAAAAAAATATATTAAAAAGCTCTCGGCAATATTTCACTACCGATCCGATTATTAGCATCCGATAACTTTTATTTCGTGAGTTGAGAGCTAACATAGTAACGGAAAAGTTGAACTTACAGTATATTCATAAAGTATGACAGAGAATATATTAGCTCTCATTAAAAATTGATTATGTAATTTATAGTGGCCGTAACACATCCTACGAGCCGCGTTATCAACTGAAACGAATTTCCCTTTTTATAGTTATATGTTTTTTTTTAATTTATTTATTTCTACTAATTAAAAGGAAATAAACTTTCTACTTTTCTTAATACACTAACTGCTGGTCGCGGCGTTGCGTAATGACCTAGGTTTGACATTATTATTTTGGCGTTTAATTTGTATAAATTTATTTCGATCTTTTCGCATGTCGCCTTCGCAAGAATAGCCATCCCTTTACCTAGTATAGAACAACAAACATGGACGTACTTGCACTTTAGCATTTCGGTGGGTTTAAGTCCAAAACGCTTAGAATTTGAATAGTATGAAAGAAAACTAATGTTTTTAAAAGTTATAACCAAAATACACGTGAACTAATCGCTCGACAACGCTTTAATGGAGTAATAGAGCCAGTTAGCAGTTGTATAATCGCTTGTATTTTAACAATTACCGCGCGAACATCCTTGCCTACAGTGTTAGCGTTTGCCATCAGCGAATGAACCAAAATATCTCGCTAGAGCGCGATAATATATACTTACTAGCTTTTTCAAAACCTTTAGAAGGCATACCGAAGAAGATTTAGACAATATTTCACTTGATGTTTATATTTTAAACACAAATTACAAGTGTCAGTAAATTTAAGCATTTATTGACCACAAACGCTTAAAACAATTATAAAAAATTCTGCGCACAATATGTCTATGGGAATTAGGTACCTTTTTTGCATATTCGTTAAATTTCACCTCCAATTATAACTACCATGTACACGAAAATTTTATAGAAACACAAACAAACCAACCATATACCTTCATACACAAATATAGCTTCATAGTTTTTGTCGACAGTTCTTTTGCAATTTTTTTATTACGATATTTACGGATGTTGACAAGTATCTCGTATGAGCCCAATGCTCATGTGTATATACACTTATTAAGCGCTTATAAATTTAACTTATCATTTTGTTAAGTGACTCAGTACTCACTCGCTCGGTGACTTTGTTACTTATTCATTGTAAAATTTGCGACAACTGTCCGTAGGTAAATCACGTCGCTACCTTCCCTTAAGATAATCTGTCCCTATTCCTGACCAATTATATTGTGTTCGATATTGCTTTATATTTCATATCTATAGGTCGGATGATATGATGAATTGAAATCGGCACAGAACCACAAATTTGTAATTACGAATGTAAGGTTCTACGCCAATTTAACTTATCTTTTTGTCTACAGACACTAAATTATACAACGGTAAAAATCGACCTTTTCCAAAAAATATTTTTAATTAAATAACACATATTTAACTCAATTACATTGGTTTATATTGTTATGCCCGCAAAGTAAAACTAAGTTAGATTTTTGGCTAAGATCTTTCCACACAAAGTCATATTAGTTGAGAGCTGTTATAACACATGGAAGTTTAATGCGCTACATTATTCAGTTATAAGGGAGTGGTAAGGGAGATACTAATAGAAATACAAAACATGACAACATAGCCCTTAGGTAGGACTTTAATCGTATTTGTGGTTGATTGGTAATACCCACAGCCACGTATCATTTGGTGGTTTGTATACTCACTTGCTACGGCTGTATTGTAAAACAAAAAAATATTTTTTGTAGGTACTATACATAATGTGTAGTGTACCACTACACATATCGTACATCGTCTATAAGTACATGCACCAGTAAACATCCTTAAAATAGTAATGCTGTTTTTTGTTCGTAGTTTTGTGGAATATTTTTATAGTACAAGCTGAACCCCGCGGTTATACCCGCGATTAAATGTAACTTGACATGGTTACATGCAGCCGCAATTGTAGACCTTGTACAATTTAAACATTGTAGCATTGTTTCAGAGAGGACTGACAGCAACTGACATTAGCGGCAGTGACGGTGGCTGCGTGCGCGTAGAGCGCGCGTGGTTTCTTAGGTATTTTTGTGCGGAACCCTAAATAGATTTTTTAAAGTAGAAGCAGCCTAAGTTACGCCTTATGAGATCAGCTATCCAACAATAAAAGTCCCGTCAAAATCGATCCAGCGATTTCAGAGATTACCCGGAACAAACAGACAGACAGACAAAAATTTTAGTAATTTCTGTTTGTTATCAGTATCATATATACTTCCATATGCATTTGGTAAAAAACTGTTTTTTTTTTGATATTACAAACAGACCCTTCAATTTTATTTATATGTTTAGATGTGTTGTTTACAATGTGGCAAATACAGATAGTGTATTTCTAAGATGATGCAAGGGTTCATTGACACTTAACAGTATATATTTAACGATTTAATTGAGATCGAATTTTGGGAGTGTAGATATTATCAGGTGCAGGAAGTCGCACCTACTTGCACCTAAGAGAACCCCTCGAAATATTGACAAATCATTCAGATCAACAAAAACCACATACTTAAAGGTATCATTGTCCATTGAAGACTGATCGTTCGTAACTCATACAAACGCACTTTTATTTTCATATTCCATCCATCAATCCATCCATCAGCCTTATATCTATAATCACCGCGCCTGGCATGCATGGCATTTAGAAATGGACTTTATCGTTCTAGAAGAGAAGATATATCTAGATGATGAGAAGCCAATGGATGAAGAAAAAGAGATTCCAATGAGATATAATAAGACACGAAAAAGCAATGCAATCCACCTGAGGGTAACTGGTCACTGACGTCCATGAACACCTGTAACCGACTCCATCCATATAGAACATGGGTTCTTAATAAGCCGATAATGTGTTGCCACTTCTAAGAACTTATCTGGTCACCTCATATGCAGGTAAGTCGGCATCCAAACCTTCCACCGAAACGCATGAACTACTTTACGCTGGAAATAATTGTGGCGGTGTAACTTCCCGATCAAATCACATTGGTTCCATCACTTTCATACAGCATATATATCGTATAGTAAATCTAAAATATAATCGACATCAGTTTTTATATATATTTTATAATCGACATAACTCTTAGTGGTATGATGTGCGTAATAAAAATTAATTATACTTTACGGTGAAGGAAAATGTCGTGAGGAAACATGCATAACTGACAGTTCTCTAAAAAAAGAGTTGTCAACGGTGTGTGAAGTCTAACAATTCGCACTTGGCCGGCACAGTGAACTATAGCCTAAGACTCTCTCATCCTCACTCTTGCCTAGCAGACCCTGAGAAGATTCCAGCCAAGCAGTGGGACAAAATGGGTTGACGAAAATTATCAAGATATAAAATAGAGTCGTATAATATAAGTATGTAATATGTGTAGGTACTTACTTAGAATCACCATCAACACCTGGTTGAAGAGCCCCCGCGCGGCCCCTACCGCCTTCATCATAGATCACTGTCTTAAAAAGGTCCTTTAATTTCACTTCACTGTATAACCGGTGTGCTACGATTAAACATATATCAACACTGATTACCGTATTTTTTAACCGTCAATACGAAGTCTGCGGCTGGGTTTTACCATTCAGTGTAATGTAATTACTTCGCCTCCTCGATATATGCCAGATTAAATTATCAGTTTTTATATCATAATGTAAAAATAGTAGTGCACTTCTAGTACTTTGATAGTTCCGGTTGTAGCGATTTATTCAATTTTTCATTAACATTAAGTAAATAACTAATGATAAAACTTTTTCATTGTATTTATTTCCAGATTTTTTTTCACTTGCTTTGTATATTATATGCACTTGATTTTTTATTTATGTTGATGTGAGTCATACAATTTTAAATATACAAATAAAATGTAAATACTACTCAAACGCGAACGAACGAAACTTCTATCGAAAACATCGTCAAAACAAAGAAGATATGAACGCTCATGTGTCTCCGGACATCAGCACTTTACCGACTGTTGACGAGGATGCTCGCACCACGTATAAACAGCCCCCACTCGGCGCTCTGCCGACGCAGGACAACACGAATATTTATTTGGACTTTTCTGCGATGCAGAACCCTTCAATTGTAAGTCCTAAGCGATGCGACCTTCCTAGTCACTGGGACAATAGATCGTGGGATTCCCCTGGACGGAGTCAGTACTTTGTGGTTAGGTTTCCGCTTTATATTTTCTTTTCAAATCTCTCAAGTGAGAAAAATATTTTAGCGCCTTAAATCTAATAATATTATCGACACTCAGCCATTGCCCGACAAAGTACAAGTACTTCTAATGTACAAACAATGGCTATCAAATAAACCTTCCAAAATTTCCCATTATAATATTTACCAAGAATATTTAAACATATACACATCTAATACAGTCAAATAATATATTAATAAGATATTTCTACTACACTATTTGATAATAATTTAGTTATTTTTGAATACTTAATCACTTATGTCTTAAGAGACTGTGTCATGTGGCTACAAGGCTTTCAGCAAGATGCTGGGTGCATAGCCTACTCTAACAAGACACTTGTATTTCAGTCCAAGACCTGAAATTTTTGCCGTTGTAAGTCGTGTGCCTATTTGGAAATGTAATTATTTTAAGTGATAAATGTAATATTTCACTTGTTCTAAAGGAGAGTTCTAAGAAGATACGTTCTTCATTATTTTCACTCAATAAAGGACTCGAAAAATTAGTAATGGATTGCAAGTTCAAGATTATGATAAGAAATAGCAATATAGAGTATTAATCCGCATTACGAAAGGATGGATTCTATCGAAAACGTAGACATTGTAGAGATCGAGTTTCAACTACACCGTCGCAGTCGCCACCAAGTGCAACAAACATAAATGTTCTTCACTTGCATTAAAAATGTATTGATGTTAGGAATTTATTAATAAAATAAAAAGGAATATATTGTCAAAATAATGAGGCTGGAATCACCCCAACGTATGTTTATTAAAGAAAGCTACATACATAGAAAGCTATATACATACTAGTTACATACATACATGCCTTTTGCTAAGTACTGTCGATTCATTTACATGTGAACTAAAAACGTGATTATAAGAAATGCTAAAATAAAAAGATTTATCCTCATGTTCATGTAAATTAATAAATGGTCTCCGTTAGTAATCATATCATATTCAATTGCTTTGCCTAGCATTATAACTTGTAGGTTTTGTATTGGTAACCGCAAAGCGACAGGTACATGCTTGCAGCCTTTACAATGAATGGATAGCCTTTATTGTCTAAAAACTATATACTTATAACAAAAATGGTATTATAAAGTAAAATAAAATGGTTATATTAAAACCCCACTGCAGGTATAGTCAGCCTCCAAACGTCCCTGTAGTCTCGGTCCAGAATGGAGCTACGGTATTGAGCCATCCATAAATTACGTCACAGGAATTTCCCGACTTTTAACCCCTGCTCCACCGTACTGGTCACATTTGTGAGACCCCCAACTTCCTAGTGTAATATCACATTTTACAAATTTATGTATAAAAATAATTGAATTAAAACAACAGTTCTCAAATTATATATGAGATTTTAACACTTGCTTACATATATTTGAAATGTGACGTCACAAAATTTTGGTACTCCTTCCCACCCCTTGTTTGTTCTGACATGGTGTATACATGTCACATTTCATTGACTCCCTCTCCCATCCCACCCGTATCGTGTGACGTAATTTATGGATGAACCATTATCGTAAGAGACCTCTAAAAGGATGCCTTCGACGTTGTAGGTGCCAAGAGTAAAGGAGAAAGGTCCAGAAAGAAGAGCACGCAAAGATGTGGAAGAGTACTTCCACGCAGTAATCGACATGGCTAACGTGCTTAGAGCACTCCGGTTACGTTTATCCTCACTGGCCACCAGCAGCCATCGATTTGTAGTGCGGTAAAGATAACACATAAGCAGATATCTCCCGCAAGGCACTGTGGTTATTAGGCAAGGCATTAATGATCTTCGCTTGTCGACAAAAAAGGCTACTTCCAAAATCTAATCTATCATAAATAGCAGTGACGAAATAGGTTGGAGAAATATAATCTTTACGTCTCGTGAGGGGTGCATTAATTTCCATCATCTGGAAAGTACAAGGAAACTCGCAATTTACCTGTTACTTTGATGCGATATGTGATTTCAATATTTACATACAAATCGTGTAATCTGTATGCGGCGACTGATTTATATTAAACAAATGTCGCATCACAACAGTAGGAAAACGTTATTGTCTGAAATATAGGTGTATATTATGTATTCTTCGTTGTTATAAAATTTATTTCATCGTTTTAATATGAGGACTTTGTAATGAAGTTAATAATATGTGGATAGGGGGTCATCAATAAATTACGTCACAGTTTCATGTCGTCACATTTCAAAATATCTATGTGAGTATTTAAGTACGACATTTGTACCGTAGTATTTGACTACAGTAATATATTTTTTATTTTATTTTTATTGCACAATAATTTAAATGTAAAAAAATTTAATTTTGGAATTGCTGTTCTAATTTAAAAATTTCCTCGACTACGATTTCAAAATATATGACATCTCACGAGAGAGGGCGCAAGTCTCACAAATGTGACCATTTGTGACAAGGACGGGAGAGGGGTCAAAAAATCATGAAATTTGTGTGACGTAATTTATGTATGGTAAATATTAAGTGCGAGATTTTTGTTGCCAATACACTCGTAAAGGTTTTTTCCTAATCCCTAATCTGAGACGAGCATTGCGTGACCTGTTTACAATCTCATTATCCTGCTCGCGTTTCCTTTTGCGTAGAAGTAACAATTTTGTGTGCGTAACAAGCTAATTTACCGCCACAGCGACCAGGGATGCCTGTTTGTAAATATAATTTTACTTGCTGAGCGCTCTTTATACAAGTTATATTTATAATATCCATATAGTAATATTGAAGATATTCTGAACGGTTAATGGGTGTTTGTCTTAAACGTGTCGCACACGTGCCACGTGCCCAGCTGTGGGACTGCCACTGCTGGACTCGTGGAACATCTCTCTGAGTAAGGCCATAATCCTCCTTGCCACTTTCATATGAAATAGACTTCACACACCTTAAGAACGCGGCTACGTTACGACGTTGTGACGGCAAGAATTACATCAATAACTTAGCAAGTTTTAGCAGTTAAGTAAGCAAGTTTAAGCAATTTTAAGTTTCTAGTATAAACATAAAAACATAACGTTGAAAAAAGAGCATTTTAACCTCTCTGATTAAAATTCCCTGTAACAAAAAGCCACTAGATGGCATTGTTCTGTGAAAATTGCAAACAAACATAGACAACCCTATCTCAAGCAGCATGCGTGCGGCGCGCGTGCCGTGCATACGCATGCGGTCGCCCTGCGCGGGACACGTCGGGGAAATAAGATTAGCAAATATATATCATTTAAATATAGTATCGCTCCTATGGAATTGAAAAACTAACACATCTTGTGTAATTTTTTATAAAGCAACAAGAGGTTTCCCGCGATGAGGAAGAACTGCCATTAACCGAGTTTTCCTACTAATTTTATCTTTAAAAATCACGAAGCAGTAGGTAGTCCTATAACAAATATAAATTCCGTACCTCGCGTACAAAGCGTATCCTCTCGTCACGTCAGCAGACGTAATTATTTTTGTGACGTAGTTTTCTTTGATTCATCAATGTCATCGACATACCAAATGATTATTTATTATTATTTAAAGTGTATAAATGATATTAATTATTATTTAATTTC
>DWPF01000798.1:0-10003 GCA_018251575.1 Cecropterus bathyllus | reverse complement strand
GAGACGACTAAGGGACAGAGACCAAGAGATGGGTAGCAGTATCCCAAGTAAAATGAACGTTTGTTAGTAGTTTCTAGTTCATGAAAACTTCACGTAAATATAAATTTATAGTTTCGTAGTTTACAACTCGTAGGTTAGTAATTTTCTGATAAATAATAAAAATAGCTCTTGAGGAACTTGTATATTTCGTTCTATGTCAGTCAAGAATATAAGGCCCGCTTAGTCCTCCAAAGCAGTAGTGAAGCCATCCATTAGAGGCTAGAGCGTGGTAACATTATCTAAGCTTAGTAGACTTAAAAGATTTTACAGAGTGTTAGACTAAAGAGTATGGTGAAATCACCACTAATCCTATTACGAACCAATGAAACAATTGAATAACAATAGATCGGCCTACGCGTCTTGAGTCCGATGACGAATTAATGAGGAATCTATAGGTCTCTGGCTTATCAATAGACTTCGAGCTCATAAGTATATGAATTTAAAGTGCTGCGAAATATGCTACAACAGCGCGATAATTGTTACTTGCCCAAACAACAAACTACCCATAAATAGTACCATTATACAATAACGTAAAAATTAAAAAGGTACAAAATAATATGTTTCTCGTAATAAAGTTTATAATAAACTTTCAAATAAATGTTTTATTCGGTTTTGGTCATTTAATTAATGCAGTTAAAATAACAGCAATTGTATAGTGATCTGTTTTCTTTGTCCTAAATTTAGTACCAAATCCAAATGTATTTGTTACAAGTAGCCCAATCAAAGTTATCTCTTTCGCGTCAAAATATAATAAGTTGCATTTCTAAGGATGTCTACCATTTGTAGTGTCCGACCGAAGCTACGGCTTCGGTCACCTTCGGCCAAGAAATCCACCTTCGGCTAAATCTTCGGCTTCGGCCAAAATGGGCCGAAGTTTAGGCCGAAGCCGAAGGTTTCTAGTAAGCGAAAGGATTGATCAAACTGTAACGAATTCACTACATTGTGATTGAGATAGTATAGCGCAAATGTTAGCGCATATTCCGTAATGGGCTTACTTAGCCAGTTGTTTGACATTCAAATTATTTCGAGGTGTTATCGCTTCTGACAAGATGTAAAGTAATGGTAATCACCTCTAGAAGTGGTTTATATAATCAACATGAACATATAAAAAGAAAAGTTTTTAAAATCATTATATTATACACTTTTGGACAATTTGAAACTGTTTTTCTAATGATTCTTAAGCATTCAACTTCGGCCGAAGTTTGTGACGATAGCCGAAGATTAGATAGCCGAATAATCGGCTTTGGCCAAAAATCGACCTTCACTACAAGACACTACTTGGTTTACCCGCCTGCGTCAGGAGGGTATGGTTTTCGAGTTTGTACTTATTAAAATATAAGGAGACGAGTTCGTAGACGAGTATGTTCTAGACGAGGAGTTCTGACAAACATTACAAAAAATACCTACCAAAACTGGCAAACGTAAACGATGCGGGCGGAACCGCCGGAAAATAATAGTATTTAAAATTTAACATAAAAAAAATGTTAACATGTGTACTGCGTACAATTAAGGGAATTTTGATATACATATATAATACAGCTTCGCTGTATGTCCGAAGTTTAACTTCAAACAATTCCATTTTTTAAAACGAATCTTTTAAACACTATACTTGTTAATAAAATACAAAAATCAACACAGTAAAACTTTGTTTTATGAGACATTTTCACTATTAACTATAAAAGCCAATCTCGAATTCAATTCTCAAATTGGAATTGAAACGACACCATTAGCAAAATAATTAAATTGTTTTAAAAGCCGACTTTCACAACTCCAGAGGTCTATTAGGACAAGTGCGTACAAAACGTGACAAAAAGGGTTTTAATAGAAAATCCAGTAACCTAATTTTTCCATAAAGGAGACCCAACAGATTAAATTACTTCGTGACTTAAATAACTCATACAAATATAATTTGTGGTCGGATTATAAACGAAACAAAGACATTAGTAGAATGTAATTACGATTTTAATTACACTGTATACACGTTAAAAAGCTTGCAAATAAAATCTTCTCGGCGATTAAAATTAAAACAGTAAGTAATGTTTCATTGAGGCTGATTTCCTTAGCACAAGACGTTTAATAATTGTGAATTGAAATAGGATCATTTATTTTAAATGATAGATAAAAGTAAGCTTCAAATATAAGTATTTTTTGGTTAGAAAATAAAAACAAATAATGTTTTGTAATACCTTTATAGCAGCGAAGGACATAAATGCTGAGCTAATCGAGTTTTAATCGTGGTTACTTGTACTACATGTAGACTTAATGGTATACCCGGGTTCCATTACCAAAAATACGAACTGGAGTGGAAATAAGCTTATCGAAAAGGCTTACATATTGTCAGTAGTAGCTAATCTATAGAATGGGAACATCGGGCGTGTTCAGGAGTAGACGGACTGACCTCTACAGGCTAAATTCCATGAGCTTGCGGACGTTGGCAGGAAAATTACGTCGGTCATACTAATTATCATTGGATAGATGTTGTTAAGCCTCACCTGAAGCCTTATGGGCGGTTTGATAACATCCGAGAAGGTTTGGCGGCCAAATTTTTCCCCGGTCAACATGGGAGCAGTTTGGTTGTGTTCGGATTCTCCAAAGACGGAGGAAAATTAAGCCCAGCGGCAGTACTTTAATATATTAGTCTATCCAAACTACATAAAGAATTTGGTCATGTTAAAAATACTAGCTTGACGCTGAAAATAGCACTTCTCAGTACTAAGTCAGCACTCTACAATCTAGCAGTATTACGTATAGTGGTAAGATAAACAAGTAAGAGCCCCATAAAAGCTTTCATTTAAATTGTTTTCGGACGGCCTGGACCTTTATTTACCGCCTGCCAATTGTTTGCCGTCTGTTCATCGCTCAATTGATTGATCGACTGTCTGTCCGTTGGCTATTTGTACACTTGACCGGCTCTACCTATGGGCATTTTAAACAAAATTGCTCAGCATCTAGTAATGACTTCCGTTTGCAGGTACATATTTTGACTAAAATATTTTAATGTAGCTCACCTCTTTCTTATTTGGATGTGGCAGCTTTGACATCAACCATTAGTTTAGAATAGTTCAATTATATGTAGAGATGAGCTAACTGTCATTTCCGTTCAAAAGTACATCGCCAATAGCATTCATATCAGAATGCAGAAAAAATATTTGTAGTTGCTGTATCGCTGACAATACTGATAATAAATATTATCATATCATAAATAAAACATGATATAAGTTATATCTTGAGTTTTATTGTTGCTTTGGCAGGATATTAAATTTGTAATCTATATTTATTATTTGCAAGTAGGTACGGTACAGAAGCTTTTATGAAAATATATTATATCTTTTTTCGGTCTTTGGTTAGTGTCATCCTCGACTACCGTCGTTTGCAACAGTACCAAAGTCGTCGTCCTCTTGTTGTCTTTTTTGAAGAACGGTATCACAGTGTTCTTGGTTTAACTAAAGTTCGTTCAAAAACAAACCCACGGCGTTAATAAACTTCCAGCGTCAGTATTCGCCCCGGTCCGATCAGCCCTAACATTAATATGCATAAGGCAATCCTTACGATTTTACCAATGACTGCCCCCGATTTATCATGCTCCTACGCCGATCTTGGTAGTGTCAACAAATAGAGAGTAGAACGAGATTAAATTAGAAAGACAGTACGAATGAACCATAAAAACGGTTAAATATAGTGAATGAGTAACTATATCAGGAGTCTATAGGTCAGTCGGAGATAAATCCACATTACTCGCATTCGTTGCGTTTCTTTGTTGTTTTATTTATACGTGTTTCCACAGTGATCAAGAAAAAAGCGACACGTGCCCGGAATAAAATCTAAAAATTATCAAGATAAGATCCAATTAACGGTAGTTTAATGTTTGTATGAGTAAACACATTATTGTAATAATGAGTAGTGTTTTTAACCTTGTAGTAATAATATTGCACATCATTAAAATATCTTGAGTTAATTAAATGAAACAATCCGGTAAATACAGACAAAATTTAAACTACCTACAAAATTACCTAAACGTGTTGGTGATTACAACATATCATATTCGGTATTATGCAATGAGGTCGCGACTTTCTTAAACTTAACTTTAGTCATATGGATCTGGATTCAACAGGTTTCTAATTCAACCAAGCAAATTAACTAGAATGGTAGGTGATTACAACTAGAGCGGTAAGAATTTGATTGGCTACCTCCACTACTCGTTCATGTACGTGAGATCAGACGATGTGGACTCGGACGCTGGCCGGCGAGACGCTAATGACATTCAATCATCATCGCCTTAATGCACTCACTGCCACTTAACGTTCAACATGTTATGTACGTCCACAGGAGACGTCCCACTTTTAGCTGATGACCGATGATCAGCGGTAACACGGAATAAACACGAGCGTAGTGGTACAAGCGATCTCCTTTCACTCGAACACCGAACTACACCAAAATACACCTTCTAACCTGACGTAAACTTCAAAATCACCGTAGCCGGCCGCCTCGATTCGGCGGTAATAGTGAGATTTTCGAAGAGAGTAGTGTTTTTAATACATAAGACGGTCCGGTTGGCGATTTACATTGAATAATCGACTGGTTTCTGTCATACGATTATGATTTGTTTACGGTGATGACGGAGACGGCGCGCTTACGTACGGAGCGTTCGCGGCACGCGTCGATCGGCGGCCAGCTGCCTATAATACTGCGACTACTCGGAGCCGTTTCGCCGCGCGCCGCACCGACCGTCCACCGGCTCTTACGACGTTCCGCTACCGCTGCTGATTTTCAACGAAGCGCTCCGAAGCCACCCGAGCACATTGCACACACGAGGAGTTACCGCCAAATAGTGTTTTCCTTTACGCTCGCATCGTTTTCTGGTGAAGATAACAGGGTAAATTTATATGCGGGCACACTTACCTACTGATCGCAAGATTTCCTTTTCAGAACCGGTTACTAATAGATAACAAGACATTACGCCATAGTACCGGAAATGCTGAAATTATTATCTGTTGCTGTTTATCGGAGATGGCTTCTTATTAAGCCTTTATTTTTGTCTTCAAATAGCGTAACAATATATACCATTTTATCCTAAAACTGTAGGTGCAGGAAAATTTGCAATAATTAATACATTACAAGAATTTCCTCTCCATGACCAGTTAATAATAAATAATACAAGACGGAAATAATGGAATCACTGCAACCCCTTCGATGAGTTAAAGGTTAAAAGGTAATGGATCCACCCGTAACATAACGCCACAAACCTTTTACCTATTTCTACTTAAATGAACGAACGCTCTAAATAAATTAACAGTTGGCATTTACTGGTTGCTAGTTCATTTATTGTGGATCTGACTTTGGTATTACGTGAAACTAGCTCTCTTTTCATCCCACTGTTGAGCATGGGCTTCTCTCTACTATTGAGTAAGGTCTATAATAGTATTCGTCACCACATTAAACCAATGTGGATTTGTAAATAAAGAAGAACAGATTTATAGGCTGCTCAAAAGTAACGGATATTTTAAACAGTCAATAAGTCTCTAATGATAGCGATCAACGATAGTGTTAGGGAGAGAGTAGTTAGAGATTAGACATGTCTAGTGGTTAATAAAGGGACGAATTTTCTTCTCTTTATATGTATAGAAGTGGCCAATGACTTGTCTGTCCATTCTTAGTTGACCTGAAGGTAAGTTGCTACCTCCGCCCAAGGACATGACACATTTCCAAGGTCGCTTAGAAATGCGTTGCGACCCCTGAGGATTAAGTTAGAACATCTCATATATGTGTTTCTCCCTTACCACAGCCTTGAGACCTGAATACAAGAGCACTTAACACTGCTGATATGAGACTGATTTAAGAGTGACGATGGATCCTCTGAAATGGAATTACGAAAGATTTCTTTCAAAAAAAATTTATGCTTGGAATTTTTAAAAATTGGGTAAAAGTACCAATTACGTTAAGGTACGATGCTTGATTGCTACTTTAACCTCATAAAAAACTCCTCCTATTCTTGACCTATGAATTTTGATACTCTAATAGATAAATTGTTTTAGCCGACTGCGTCAGAAGGTGGTTGAAAATTTTCAAGCGTGTGTACGAGTATGTCTATCTTTAGCACGCCCTACAGCCCAAAAGGTTTAACGGACACTCAAAGATTACAGAAAACTCTACCATGTTTACGTTTGTCATCGTGACATCTTAAAACATATTGTAATTTATATTGCGAGTACATTTAATAAATGTAAAGCCTATTTTTCTCTTTTCAGTTTTTGCAGCCGGGTTTTTTGTCTTTATAATAATTAATTAAATTAAATATAATCTGTCATAAAAAGAACCTACAAAGATAACACGTGTTTCGTGTTGCACGTTATATGAAACTTACCTACTCGTATATATTAGATTACTCTGACGCAAATCACTTCATACTAAGCTGTTTACTAGATGCCGCGACATTGTATCATTCGATATCGTAGTGGAAAGTTTATTATAAGGCTTTATTAAATCAATTTCATGTACATTTTTATCAAGGACCGCTAATATTGGTCTATTTATAGTATTGTTAAGAGAGTAGTCCAACTGATGTGGTTGGCGAAAAAAATGGTTCGAGAGACTATCTCTGAATTCTTTTCTCAATCTATGCAAGGGGGAGCGATCTGGAATTTTTCACCAAAATTTTTCGAAAACAAAAAACAAAATCAAATCAAACTGAATATATTTTAACAAGTAGTTATACTAAGAGGAGGAGGAATCAAGGCCACCTAAACCGTTTATATGCTCTCATGACTATTAATACTTTCATTGGCTATGTTTCTCTTCATACCTTTTTAATAAAGAGGTACAAGGCATGACCGCTCCTCTTTAATTTTATTGTATAAATGTAAACAAGATCTGTGTTTATCAGATTGCAGTAGCAATGCATTTTTTCAATTTTTGCGATTTTTTCGCGTGTGCAGTCATCCTGATGGATGGTTGCTACTTTACTACCGCCCATGAACGTGTATACTATGTGAAGTCGATCACAGATGCGTTGTTTCCTCGAGGGCTAAGATAGTCGCCTCATATGAGAGTGAGCCGGCAAACATACCCTTCCAAACGCAAGAACTCTTTCATGCTAGAAATAGGTGTGGCTGTGGTAACTCCCCGGTCGAACTACCCTGGTCATACCACCTTGTAAAACATGTTAAGCTATTTAAAAAATATCCTATTTTTTTGTGTTAACGCTTTTAAAGAATAGAAAGGGTTCTATACTTATAGTTATTACCAATTAATCTTACAAAATAAATTAACTTTTCGTTCATATAGATTAGACATAATGCTGTTATATCGTAAAATATGGTAATTTCCATCACTTAGGTAAGTTAAGGTCGTATTTGATGACAGTATCACTTTATAATTTGAACAAATTACTTGTCTCAATCAAACAAATTATTTTTAACAGAAAATGCAATAAACGGACGGAAGATAACATCAAAAAACAATGAAATTGCTGTAATATGCCGAGTAGCAGTATAATGGATATGTTGAACAATTACCATGTACTAAGTATATTTTGTCATGCAACGGAATAAACAAATTTATTTTTTCGAAGCGCAATTGTTACACACAACAATTTCCATTGCATCCATCAGTTATGTTTATAAACTCATATAAAATCCTAAGAACCACAAAAAAAGAACATCAGATATAAATTATTGTAGATAAAACAAGTTATTTTTGAAAGCAATGTAAATATGTCGCTTAAATTTGACATATGTAGATAATGTAGAGTCAAACCCTTAAAAATTCCAACAATTATACTTAACTTACAATTATTAATTATTTTTTCAGGATAGTTTCCTAAAACAATTATAAACATTAATATAAGAAAACTAATCAATTATAATCTTATGCACATACCTATTAAAAACTGCGGTCTGAAAACCCACTCTTACGCATTACGCATATTCGTAAGAAACCGCAATGGAAAATATTTTTTGTTATCTTATAAACTTTCCGTATATTTGGTAGAAACTAAAGTAAGGCCTTGATCCGACGATTACTGGAAAATAAGAATGCCTATTCTTATTGCATTTCATACTCGCTCCTTTAAAATATTTACTATGTATTTTAGGCGTAAAGTAAAGTAAAGTTAAAGTAAAGTTCTTATTAACACAATTTCTTCAAAACTACGGCTTATATAATTCTTATTACAAATTCTACACTCATAGGCCAACACTCGAATTTTCCTATGTCGTAGGTATGATGGACACTCATGTACCCAGTATAAAGTCTAAATTAATTTCATTCATTCGGATTTCTGTTGGGCTAGGGATCAGAACGGAGCCCTCTGCGTATTAGACTGGTATGGTGACCGCATTGCCACGTCACACGTACTTAATTATACTTAATCCTAGAAGTAAATTCAAACAGAAGCAATAAGGAATAAAACAAATCACGATAGTATGATAGTAGAAAATATGACTGTATACTCTAAAATATATTTTTACTATTGTAAGTATAACGTATTTAGATATTAACGGATTTAGTTGTTGAAATTTTAAAGGTTTGACTCTATATCAGGAGTATGTACCTAAATAATGCATAAGCCTCTTCATACATGTTATTACTATTTATATTGCAATATTTTTGCTACTAATTTACATTAATTAATTTGTTAAAAGTACTACCGCCACACCTGTTTCTATCGTGAAACAGTCCTTGCGTTTCAGTGTAAGGTTGTAGTTGCCAGCTCAATTTCACATGATGCGACCGTGTTAGGCCTTGATACTAGCAACGTATGTGCTGTCTACTTCAGATAGGATTATTATCTCATTTGCGGTAGGTCGCAGATGTCCATGGGCGGCAGTGGCCACTTATCATAGATTCGCTTGCACTGTCCTTTGCTACTTTTATAATAGAAAAAAGCAATAAACAAATGAATAAAAACCATCCTCTTACGAGTACCTAGAAATTATGATCGCGTTTGCTTGTATTATAACGTATTAAGTTATGCTTTATTATTTACGTCAAAGTGCCATAGACGTAATAATTGCTTGAAGCATAACAGGAGTACTAAAAAACTGTACGTCTATTTTCCTGTATGTTTCTATGGCATCAGTGTCACAAAAAATATGTATATTGCAATAAACATATTTTTTGTGACACTGACACTTCAATGGATGCATAAAGTAAGGTTAAATATATTTAATTAAATGTTTCAAAATATAACGATGTAAAATTAATAGTCCTTCTCACCACTGCTGGATCAAGATTTTGGTATGGTGGGAAGAGGGAAGAGGGTCAAAAGGTCTACCTAGAAGGGGGAATGTAAAAGTCAATCTATAGTCTAAAGTCCTATCTTACTTCTTACATATATTATAAATGCGTCAGTTTGGAAGGATATAGGTATATGTATTTGTTACTCGTTCACGCAAAAACTACCGATCTGATAGCTTATGAGCTTGATTAAGAAGTATCATACTCATTACCGTGGTATTAAGGGACCGAAGCGGGTAGACCCGCATGAACGACCTAGTAGTATAAGTCCTAAAGTCGTAAAAAAGGTCCTACTGAAGACTTAGGTATACGCTGTACATGTACCATTGCAAATTTGGAGACTTTTTCTCCAAATTTGAAATAGTATTCGGTTTCGGTTCTCCTATTGCTTTGTAACTTCGTGATTCTGTAATCAAAGTTAATTGACTAAAGATAAGATTATTCTCTTGTGTTGTAGCGAGTTAAGGAAATGAGTATTCCAACTTAATCCTCCCGAGTAACGCATCTTTAACGAACCATCGATAAGACTACAAGATCATCAAGTAGTACTTAATATCTACAGATGAGCTGCAGTGAATACTTACCATTAAGTCAACTGCTTGCTCGTTTAGTAATTTCATTTATAAAAATATACTGTTAAACATAGAACTTCCTTTTTTGAAGTTGGTTACAGTGGCGTAACTATACCGTTCGAGGCCCGTGGCAAATTCATCCAAATGCAAATTAATTC
>DWPF01000797.1:0-10008 GCA_018251575.1 Cecropterus bathyllus | reverse complement strand
CATGGGCGGCAGTAGCCACTTACCATCAGGTGGGCTGCATGCTCGTTTGCTACTTCTATACTATAAAAAAAAAACTTATTTGTTGTTATAGCGGCAAAAGAAATACATCCTCTGTAAAAATTTCAACTGTCTAGCTATCACAGTTCATAAGCTTGGTGGACAGACAGACAGCGGAGTCTTAGTAATACGGTTTTTACCCCTTGAATACGGAACCCTAAAATGTCTTTCAAGTTTATAATGTTAAATATATTAATATCCTCTCTAATTACCAGAGCTCACATCCATTTATAACACAAAAAGGTCTTTGAGTCATGATTTATATTCAGAACATGAAAACCTATTTTAGGACACAAAGATCTGGTTAATGTAACTTGTAATAAGATCCCCGCCCACATCGTGTCATGCACCCACAATAATCCCCGCTCGAACCCGGTTATTAAAACTTCTTCATTATATCCTTATCCGGGTGTACACCCGGGTATCTTAAGAATTGCTTAAGTTGTATGAAAAGGATTTGTTGATGTGTTTCTCCTTAATCTGTTTGTATATGTGTACATAACAGATTAAGGAGAGTGATATATATATCTTTTACTAAGACTAAGTTTAGTTATGTTTAAAATAAATATCGTCTTATTAACTAAAATTAGTTGTGCTGAGCTCAACATAGTCTTACGAATTGACTAAAGGTACGATTAGTTATGTTCAAGCTAAAGTTTACCTAGATAAAACTAAACTTAGTCTTAATATTTATAATTGACTTAAATTAGTTACATGTAATGGGTTATTGGTATATAAATATTAAATGTAGGTTTTTCTTCTGTTTAGTTTGAATTTCCAGTTTTTGTTGATGTTTATTAAATCATTTATCCACAAACGTTCAAAATAATGTTCTTAACAAATTATATTTACTATGTTTGAATAATAGTGTATCACTAAAATTATTAAATGATTGTTATATTTACACCGATTTCTTCCTTATAAATAAATCGACAAATGATTTTCTACATGATAATAAGCTTGACCATGTTTAATTTATAAATTTATTTCAATTATTTATAGTCCAACTGCCGACACTTCATATGATGTGATGATTTTGTAAAGATATACAATCTTTACAAAATCATCATCAAAATATTATTATTATTAGCCATAACATTAATATACATTTTATTCATGACCATTCACAACGAATATAATATAATTCAAATACTAACAGATATACACACGCATACTAAACCCTTGTTGAGAGTAATTAGGCTCTTAATGGGACTGTAACTTTATGTCCCGTGTGATTTGATAAGGCAATCTTATATACCATTACCATCGCAGTTACTCAAAGATGTACCTATAGATGTAGGTACATAAAGAAGTATAAGGACTACATAAAATAAAGATTTCATCTACTTCTTTACGACATCTGAATTGTAGTAACCCATATTAAAAACCTAGGCTTAGAAGCCTGCGAAAGAATTATTTTTCAAATGAAACATCATCTGTATTAACGTCAAAGAAAAACATGTAAAGAATCCTAAACATTAGATAGTACTACGAATAATAACGAATACTAACGCTAATAACACATTTTACACCCATACCCTTACAATAGGATTTTCTTGTATCTTAGGTGACATGGACAACCACGAAGACGAGAACCAGAGACGAGAGAGAGAGAAATACATTCATCATTAACATATTTCTTGTGAGGGATCTTACCCGAAACACACTGGGTCAGACCCGTATGACTGCTCTGCCACGCGGGTCATCATAAATATTTTAAAGACCCCAGATAAGAGCAGTCTTACCTGAGAATGGCCACAAATGCGTTGCTACTGCTAAGGACTCAGTTGGAACGCCTCGGATGAGTATGCCTTCCTTACCACCTTTAAACAAAAACGGCAGCGCTTAACACTGCTGTTATTTGGTAGAAATAGATGTCACGGTAGTACTTCAGTCGAACCACAAAGAGTTCTAGCACAATAAAAGCTACCCCTGAATACTGAATGCCTTATCTACTACGCGTAACTATCTACCTAAAAAAACACTGTTACCAGAACAACAGGGCTTGAAAGTGATATGTTGAAACATGAACCGGTGCCATTGAAGCTAGTGGTAAATATAACATTTACCTCGTAATAAGGTTTTCGTTTAATATCCTGTGTCAATTTCCTGCCAATTACCGTGATCCGCGAGCTAATTAGAACTTTTTGCCATATCCGAGCCAGAAGGCTTTAAATTTTAATACGCTGCTAACTAGCTTTCAAAGCTAAAAATAAGTTTGAAAAATGTTAAGTTCTAATTTTAGTAAAGTATCAAAATAGTGCTCCACCTGATAGTGGTGGTCTGGTGGCCATTGCCAACCTTGGACATATTATGTGCTTACATAAAATATGTCACATAGAACAGGAAGTCTACCTGAAGTCAGTCACATATGCAACTCGATGCTAAGAGGACTACGAGGACTTGGCTGTCTCATGCGAACGTAAAAGAAGATAAGAAGAGAAAAATTTTAAGGTGGTAGAACTCTTTGTGGTTCGACTCACACTGCTTCATAACAGCAGTGTTATGCGCTGTTGTGTTCTGGTCTGAAGGGTGTGGTAAGGGAGATACACTTTTTCGAGGCATTCCATCTCAGTCCTCAGGGGTAGCAACGCATCTGTGGCTGACCTTAGGTGAGACTTTGATCTTATCAGGTGGGCTGCATGCTCGTTTGCTACTTCCATACTATAAAAAAAAATTGCACATCACTTTTTTATACTATACTTTATTATACCTTATACACATACTTAAGTGTTACAATATAATCTTAAATATTTAAATTTTAATTTTTAAATAAATAAATAAAATACTTAAAAATGGTTTTTACTCTCATAAAAAAATGGAGTTATGATAAACAAGTTAAGATGCATAGAAGTAATATGTTGATACGATACCAATCTTGTTGGACAATCCGTAATATAATTATTAGGTTAATATCACATTTTGTCTTATATGAATTTACAATTTATTTTATTTACAGATTCTTTGAGTCAGTTAATTATTCCATACATCGGTTTGGTAAAATACCACGGATTCGGGATTTGATATGAAAGTTCGACTCAAATCTTCAGGACAAGATTATTTAATTTCGCTGCCGATCTTGAATATCATTGGATACATAAGAAAAACAGCAGAATTTTGATTTTCATGCTAAACCACTTATGAAAAAAGACTTATTTAAGCATAATTATGTAACATGTCATAGCAAGGGTAGGTAATGTAAAGGTACTAGGAATAGGCATATAATTATATTTTTGACTTATAAAAACCAATCCATTTCAAAACATAGTCCTAACGAGCTAGGCTAGAACGTAAATCCTTATGTAAATTGTAAAGTGCATTATAAAATTAAAGTTGTTTGTTCATTAAGGCGAGCAGTTAGATATTCCAGCGTAATTGCCTCCGCATCACGTATTCATGATATTCAGCTGCGTTCGTTAAATTTTCAGTACATTTCCCGTTGAATTACGCCCTAAATGTATTCAGTTCGGTCTAACGCTGCGATGTATACGGAACAAAGTTGCCGTGACATAACTAATTAACTAGATGGTACTGTCATAATAATTATGTTTCTGGACTCTATTTATAGCGTACCTGTTTCATTTAGATAAAATTGAGAGTAAGCTTCGCAATTACATTGTCTTATTTTGTTTGGGGAAATGAAAAAATATTAGAGTCTTGAACGAAACGTTTGTTATTTGGAGTCTTGGAACTTTACTTTTCCTCCTGAAAGTTATCCGTCCTTCTTGGAAGTAATAGTACTTTTATACGAACCAGGAAAAAACTCATGGGTATTTTGGGCGACCTCTGATTCTGGAGGTAAGGTTTTGAATAGACAACAATTTCTACACTCATAGCTCCATATTAGGACTTGTACTTTGTTGTGGGTGCCATGGATATACACAAAGATACACAAATACTTAGACTCAGAACAGATCTAAATGCGTTCCGATCTGTCTGGCCGCGAATCACACGTAGAACCCAGTACGTCTCAGACCAGCTAGGTGACAGCATCGCCACGCAGGCCATTTCGAACTTAAATAATACTATCTTTAAAGCTTTGTTTATTTTTTTTATTTTTTACTAAAGTAACAAACGAGCATACAATACACTGGTAAAGGACCACGGATAAGGTAAGAATCATACCAATAAAACCCACCTTTTGCGAATCTCGTGTATTCAAAAGTTCGACACCTTTATGATTTCATTTCAACATTTCCAACGTGTTTCAATTCGGCACGTAATAAAATAAAAATTGATATCACAAGGTATGTTATACACCGAGCCAAATAAAAATGACCTCTATCGTTAGAAAAACAGAGACCATAATTGATTGATGAATTTTCATGCGTACAGCTTATAAGCTCCGGTCGGCTTTTTTTAGCAGCGCTACATTCCGAAACTTAATTACTTACTTTGAAGATTAATTATGATGGTCCCTTTTGTATTGGAAACCAATATCTGGCTTGTAATGTAGGCAATTGGCCTAAAATTGATTCCAATAGCCCATAAAGGTAAAAAATTAATTATTATAATTGAAATAAGCAGTAGAAACTGCGGTTTCGTTAAGATAACAAACTTAGAATAATCTTAATTATAATGCGGAAAGTTGTGAGGATTTACGTGTGGTTGTTACTGTTTCACGCAAAAACTACTGATAGGATTTCACTGAAATTTGAAGCACAGGTAGGTGATGACCTGGATTAATTACACAGGATATTCATTACCATGGTAAACGTGGCCGAAGCGAGCAGAGCCGCGGGAATAAGTAAGTTTAGAAAGATATAAACACGGAAACAGTAGAAACTAAGATTCGTCGAAAGAATTCGTATTCATATTTTTATACTTATAATAATAATAAGCTATTTATTAACGTCCCTGACCATTACATATCCGCTATATCTTACAATAATATTATTTCATAGTCACAACTCGATAAATATCACATAACACGTGTTATATCTCGTATCAAATTGAAACGTGTTAATATTTTTATCTGATACACGTTATTGGGCATGAAATATTTGTATTTAAATAGTTATCTCTGAGTACGTAAACAAATAAAAATAAAACAACGAATTTTATAGCGAATTTTATTTTGCAATCGTTTTGTTTCACGAATATAAAGGATTTGTTTTTTAACACTTTGAAGAAGCAAACGAGCATGCAGTCTACTTCATGGTAAGTGGCCACTGCCGCCCATGGACATCTGTAAGCAACTTTATTTAGAACAGGGGTTCTATCTAAAGTCGTTCACAGATGCGCTGCTACTTCCGAGGACTAAGGTGGTCGCCTTATATACAAGTAAACCGGCAACCACACCCTTACCACCACCCTACCACCGCAAAAACTGCTTCACGGTAAAAATAGGTGTGGCGGTGGTACCTCCCCGCTCGAACTACACGGGGCCCTAGGCGACTGTGTGTCTATTTTACCTACAATACAGGAAAATATTGTGTGAGTGTAGAAAGCGTTATGTATGTAAAATTAAAATATTTTATTTAAATAATTCTTATAGAACACCTTTAATCCATCATTTTGCCGCATTTATTTTACGTTCTATGGTAAAGAAACAGCAAATTGCGTAATCTTTTTTATAATAATTTTAGGATATAACTTAAAATTTTAATTTTCTTTTGCGTAACCCCTGACATCTAGCATCGAAAATACGTTTGTACGAAACTGCGTCGCAGTGGAAAATTCGAAAGAAACTTTACGGCGTGTGGTTCATTAATCAATCAAACTCATGGTGATTGATGAAACACTTTACATGGGGCTGATGGGAACAGGGAACGATCTGGGAGACGGACGTGACAGTTCAATGATGTAGACGATTAATTAGGATTATTTAAAATCGACACCACTTAGGAAGAGTGATATGAAATGAAAGGAATACATAAGAATGACATTTTTTTTACCCGACTGCGTCAGAAGGGGGGTAATGTTTTTCCAGTGTATGTATGTTTGAATGTTTGTATGTTCATTTCTTTTGACACGCACTACAGCTCACGGCTCGACAGATTGTGACATATGTCATATCATTGGATACGTCTCAGTTTGCAGTGTCATAGGCTATATAATTTCAAAAGTGGCGACTGTGAAAAGGAAAAAAGGGTGGGAAAAGACGTTTTTTTTTATTATCATAACCGTATGGATATCATTTTACTTTTATTTGATATTCATATGGTACATAATAAATAGCATTACAAATATGTATAAATTATAACTCATTTATGTTACTATTTTGAGGAAACTCCTAAAAGCGTTAAATTAAATAAATTATCATAAAACAAAAACCCGAAAGTGAGGCGGAGACTAACAAAAATCACAGAAAATACTGCTAAAACGTCTAAAACTACGTAAGTCACTACGTGCAGCATTTGAATTATTATTGTACAACGTGCATTTGAATATATTTATTTAGTAGTAATACTCGTTATTTGGTTTTCAGTTATCTTAAGGAATCGAGTGTTTTGTCTATAATAATTTATTTAATTATCTAGATTAATTAAAAAATATATTTTTGGGTTATTGTATTTGGCTACTTTAGCTGATACAATACTTTGTTTTGGAAAGTTCCGTTTTATCCAGAGCGTGTCGGCTAGTATAAAATCCAATCGCGTCATTATTTAGAGTGTTGCGCAATTTAAATAATATATTGTACTGAATGATTCAAAGAAATTCATTAACACTTGAGTACACGGCAGTTTGTCCTTCAAATATCAAAATAGCTTTGAAATAGGACTCATTAGAATGTTGATTGTTGTAATGATGCAATTTATAGGCAAAATTATCATAACGTAAACATCACGTGGTGGAGCGGTCACCATACCGGTCTGACACGCAGTGGGTCTCGGGTTCGACCCTTGGTCAGACAGACATCTGAATGATGAGTCTAGATTTCTGTCTGGGTTTGGGTGTTTGTGTGTTCGTCTTCGTGTCCATGGCACCCACGACGCAGGAGAAAGTCCTAGTGCATGAGTGTAGAAAGCGTTTTTATACATTTTGCTATAACGCAGATTCCGATAATAGTACATATTCGATAAATTTATGTAAATTTATGGAATATACGCAGAAAATACCTAATCGCAATTATAAAATTAATGAAGAAACAACTCTTTTGTTCTGCTTTATATATCTTTTGTCAAAATTACTCATCAGTGATATTTTGTTGTCTCCTCGAATTTTGTCTTCGTTTGTCCTCACGATTACTGTAGATCAGTAGTCTATTTTTCAATTTTTTACGCTTACACGCAATCCTTTATTATGTATGTAACCGGTTCGATATGTAGTGTATTCGATTACCAACCATGCAGATATTTGAATGATGCAATTTGTTCCGAATTTACGTACATATTTGACCCGCTTTAGTACACTAGCATTTATAGGCGCATGGAATACATGGAGTGACATACATTTTTATTTAATAATGGGTACTAATATAAAATGGTTTGTTAGGTAAAGGCAGCAGAAAACGTCGCCTATCCCACACGCAAGTCCAGGTCGTTCAGCCGAAAGTCCAGAAGCCCTCCGTTAAACTACAAAGCAACAACGTCCAGAAACCACAATTAGTCGTTAAGGCGCAACCACATAAACCCTTAAAACTGACCAATATACAGGTTATAAATCCGCAAACTAAAGTTTACTCTAAGCCTGTCGAAACGGTAGCGCCTCAGAGGAGAGTTATCCGGGTAGCCCCAATGGCGGGCAATCCCCGGTCAATATTATTACCGGTAACCATCAAGGATATGAAGGATTTGAAATCGATCAAGATTATAAATGCCGCGGATTTGAAGAACGCGTCGAATATCAAAATCGCGGCGGCGAATTTGCTCTCGCAAAGCAAGATGCAGGATCTAAAATTGGAAGCGCGTAACGACTATGAATACGAGTCCAACGAGGCCAATTGTGGTAAGTTACCAACGCTATCATCTACTTATTTCAGTACCGCTGCAGTTGGTCATTAATTTTGCCTTGACAGGATCATGATATCAATTATAATTACAGAATATATATCAATATCTGTATGGCATGGAGCATCTATAACACCTATCCGTTTGGGAGAGGACGTATGTGCAAACCAATGTTTCCATTTTTTCCAAAACGACTAGTTCGATTTTGATGCGGTTTTCAGTGATAGGTTCGGGTTAACTTGGTCAGGTGATATTATCAGGTGACGTATTCTGGCTTGATCGGTGTATATTTTTATATATGTGTTACAATGAAAGCTCACTAGGGGGCGCTGTAGCGAACATTTGTTTGTGTAAAACCTATACTACTAGTCCAATTTGTATGAAGTATTCGGTGATGGGTATTGGTTTAATTGGTGCATGCTCTTCTATACGTGTTACGATAAAAACTCACCAGGGGGCGCATTAGTAAATATATATTTGCCCCAACCCAATACTACTAGTCTGATTTAAACGCGGTTTACAATAATTGGTTCAATTTAAATCAGTGCATGTTCTTGGAAATGTGTTACAGTGACAAATCACCAGGAGCGCTGCAGTAAACATTTATTTAAGGAAAATAAAATTGGACCATTTATTTAATGCAACGTCTTCTAAACTTGTAAAGATTCATGTTACATGACGACAGAGTAATATAATATTTCCCCCATAAAATAATTTGATTTGAGTATATCCGGGTAATAATAATATCGGGCCCCCTTTCCGTGTTTGAAGACGCTTTGGCGTATAAGCAAATATTGGTCTGATATAATTTGTTTCGTAATAACGTTTTTGTTTGTGTACACGTAATATTAAGGTGGATTATAACCTAAATTGGATAAAATATTTCACGGATGTGATATAGTATGAAGTTGTATACTAAGGTCTAAAGTAATCACTAGGGTTAAAATATTACAGGGTCTAGTACTCGTCTCACAAGAGCATGTAGTAGAAAGTGTAATAATAGGTAAGTTGTAAGTCAGTCAATAATAGGTAAGTTGTCATATAATTAATCAAAATGTAAGTTTGCTTAGCAACGAAACCATTTTTTTGCCTCTTGTTACAGATTTGAAGTGGACAGAACCACTTCTCTCTTACCAGGCGGTAGAACCAGTGTAGTTCGACCGCGAAGGTTCCATCGTCACACCGATTTCCAGCCTGAAGCAGTTTTTGCGTTTCGGTATAAGGGTGTGGTTGATAGCTCACTTATATAAGTGAGCCGACCGTCTTAGTCCTTGGTAGTAGCAACGCATCTGTGACTTGAGATAGAACTCTTGTTCTATATGAACTACTTACCGTCAGGTGGACTGCTTGCTCGTTTGATACTTTAATCTGATAAAAAAACTGGGTTTGGGTTCATGTCTGTGGACGGCAGTGCCAACTTATCATCAGCTCTGCTTGCTCGTTAGTTCCGTAAAATAGTAGGTAAAATAATAACAAATAATCATAATCATAATAAAATAATGCTTGATATAAAGCAGTCTTATAAAATAGTAATTAATTAGGATAAAACTCAAGAATTTCCAATATACAGTTACAAACTAAATTAAGATTAAATTGATATAAAATTAATGAAGTCTATTTTAATGAGTCTCATTTTATTTGTGAAAATTTATCGTAAGCTCTTATTACATTTTGTAGGCGTTATTAGTAGGGTAATATTAAATTGTATCCACAATTTCTCCAAAGCTGTAAGTAACTTGTTATTTACTACTACCGTTAATTAAGTGAGAGTTAGGTACATGAGAAAGGTAATGTTGATAGAAAGGAATCGATATATCAACACAAGGGACTTTACGTGAGCATTCTTTATTTACATTGAGTATTTTTGTGAAATTTCGCTACGTTCATTGATTTTATATTTTAATGAAAGAATTTGATATGTCGTGATGAAAGGTTATTATTATTCGTTAAAACGTGTATTAAGTAAGAATGTCCTTCAGTTCTATAGATTACAAGATTTGCTCGGACCGACGTTCATCCATATGTAAGTATAATGCGATCAAACTAAGAATAGGAATAA
>DWPF01000796.1:0-10011 GCA_018251575.1 Cecropterus bathyllus | reverse complement strand
AAGAACAACATGTGTTCAGAGATATTCTCAAAAAACCTCAAATTCCGTGCAAAGTTGCAGCAGTTTACGGTACTATATTAGTCTGCAGATCATCTGTTTACATAATTAGCCAAAGATGTGTACTACCCCTGAAGATTTCAAGACCCTGTAACTTTACCATACCACTGATACCAGAACATAGCAAAGTTTTACACTACTGTTTTAAGGGAGAAATTAGTTTGGCAGTGTTGACTTCAGAATAACCAAGAAAATTTCTGCTATCATTAATATTTTTCTTGTACAATGGAAAATTGTATTATCAACGTGAAACGAATTCGGTCGCTTCAGGTTAAATCAATTAAAACTTCTCTTGTCCTAGTCTATGATAAATCTTAGAACTGAGTTTGTGAAAACATCTTACAGCAGAGTTTGACGAAAAAATCATTACTCATTAGTTGAAAGTCTTCAATATAATCTTACAACAAAACATAATTTCAATGACAAAGTGTTCTTTTCAGCTACGAGTAGACAGAAAATCCTTTGTGAGAGAACGGAGGTGAAAAATTGGCTGTAACAATTTTTATGCGAACTCCTTTAGATCGTCTAGCGAACAATAAATGTGATTTGTGTAGGGAATGTTTACAATAGTTCTTTTTGTGCTTCACAAATTGGATGTCTTAGGTTTTTTCTAAACTGACTCAATTATATCTTTGACTCCAATTTTGTTCTATATTCATTGCCTTATACACTTGGATTTTTATCTATGTTCGGTGTTGTAAACTTAATTTAGGATGAGTTTATCAAGCTAACCATCAAATCAACATTTTCGCCCTCACTGACAATGAATTCT
Source organism: Cecropterus bathyllus (assembly GCA_018251575.1). Lineage (NCBI taxonomy): Eukaryota > Metazoa > Arthropoda > Insecta > Lepidoptera > Hesperiidae > Cecropterus > Cecropterus bathyllus. The sequence continues at coordinate 9,182 of DWPF01000796.1, read as the reverse complement.
CTTTATTCTCTTCAATGTCTTCATGATATAGCATGAAAGGTTTGGGTTACATTACTTTTGGCTTAAATTATTTACTCACTATGCATTACTTATGTTCTCTTCTCTATTGATTTCACGATAAAACAAGGAAGAGTTTATAAAACAAAGCGGAATGTAACCTTGGTTGCTACGTTGGCTTAATTATATTTCCTGAACGTTACACTCTAACTAATGAGCATTTGCTGGACACTAATTTCTTTACAACGCCGGTTATGGCTTCACTTAATAGCTATTACCGCCGCCAATTACTCGTAATAACATTCCGCACGACATTGCCACGCCAGAGACTTCTTTTTTATTGAAGTAGCAAACGAGTAAGCAGCTCTCCTGGTAAGCCACTAACCACCCATGGACACCCGTAATCCTTCCAGATGTCGATCACAGATGCGTTGTTACCCCTGAGGTCTAAATACCAACTTAGAATCTAATAAAAATATCTTAAAACGAGAATATAGCAGCATTTAAAACTGCTATTATTAGGTTAATTATATCAAGAGATCTACCACTTTATCAAACTATGATGTGTATCAAATATTTTTATTACATACGTAAGCAACATTTAACGAAAGATATCATGATAGAAAATGGTTTGTGATAGTTTAAATGGGCGAAGGCTATCAGAAAAAAAAAAGAACTTGAGCACTTTTATGTGTTGCTTAGAAGGCATGTTATGAAGCAGTTTCGTGAAGCATACTCTAGATGTGGTCATTATTGGAAGTGATATTTAGTGGTGGGACATGTGTGGAATTCTGTTCGGTTTAATTTAGTCTTATATTAGCCTCTAATAGTAAGAAGTGTTATTAAAACTGACGTGTAGTTACTGTTTAGTGAATAATGTATGTGAAATGAAATATATTAAATGTATTTTGATTATACAGGCCTCCGTTGGCTCTTACAAATTGTCGGTCACAATATTTTCTAACACTACCTGCGGGTCGAAAGTCGACCTGAATTGTGAAGATCCGGCAAGAAACTCAGCTGGTTTTTCTTTTTCTTTGTACATTTTACTTTTATTTTCCTTTTTCATACAACCTTGTTTTGAACATGGAGAATAAAAGGTTGCTCGCTTAGTAAAACTATACTAATTTGTACAAATATTTTACCCAAAAAACCTTTTATATTTTAACACATTTTCATAATCTAACACTGACGTAAATTACGTTGATCTCGGCAAGAAATTGGAACGTCTGAGATTTTGACTGCCTCCTCATAATAATTGCGAAGTGCTGTAAAAGCTTCTTGAGGCCGTAAAAGCTCTTCAATATAATACTGTCAGCGAAATGCCGTGAAAAAGATCCCAAGTGGAATGTTACATTGTCTTTATATGTAATACATAATCTGTGTCGTCAGTCTCATCTTTCGGCTCATATAATGGTAAAGATCAGATTTCGCTGATAATACGAGTATCTCCGATCATAGCTTAGTCAGGCTTTCCGCCTCTTTAACGAAAATTAAAATTTTGAATCGTGAATCTTTGTAATTTTTTTTTAGAAAAGATGGTACTTCAAAAAGTGATGACATTATAATATATCATTTGTACGTCAGATTCATCATTTGAATATAATGGAAGATAAGATAAGATTACGACGATAATGTCACCGAGCGCAGCGTAATCATTAATTCCATTTTTTTATACTGAAATTTGAGTTTAAATCTGCGAATCATTCCGTATTTTTTCTCTTGAAAGAACGACTTTAAACATTTATATAACTAAATTCAATATAGATTGTAACACTTAATATCGGCCTCTCTATTTGATCTTCGCTTATTTTTAACCGACTTCGATAAAGGATGTGGTTCTATGTTCGACTGTATGTATTTTTTTATGTATGTATGTTCATCGATTTCTCCCCATTTGTAGACCGATTCTCACTTTTTTTTATTTAAAATAGTACCTATACTTCTATGGTGGTCCCATTGGCACCAAGTCATGATGTGATGATGGGATCCCAGGGAAATCGAAGGCAACCCAATCTTATAGGCCTTAACAATGTTTTTCATATGTTTTATGGGACTCGTGGGACATACATAGATTCGTCGTCGTGATCCAACGAAATATATTGCGCGCCAACTTCGGGACTATGTACCATGTACATACATAGTCCCGAAGTCGGCGCAAGACGATGTGTATATTTAATTTATTTTTTACTTTTTTATGGAACAGAAGTCGGTTTCTATTTTTTGTTAAAAAATCTTAAGTAGAATATATAATTTTAATATCTAGGTCTTTCTTCTTCTTTGTCGTTTCTTCATTTCTGAAGGTCGTGTCCATGAAAGTCTTTCGCGCTTTGGTGGATTATCCGCTTCCATCTCGTCCGGTTTTCGGCCTCTTTCAAAGCTGTTGTTATGGGGAGACCAGTAAAAGATGTTATTTGGTCACACCAACGGCTGGGTGATCTACCGCGGGGTCTCTTCCCTTCAACCTTGCCCACCACAAGCAATTTATCGAGGTTGTCGGTTTCTCGACGGGCAATGTGACCAAAATACCCAAGGATCCTACGGTAACATATCGTTGAGAGTCTTGATTTGATATTTAACTGCTCCAATATAGATAAGTTGGTCTTTTTAGCGGTCCATGGGATGCGGAGCATTCTTCTCCAGCACCACATTTCTAATGCATCTATCTTCTTACGGTCTGATGCTCGAATTGTCCATGACTCTGAGGCGTAGAGAAAGATCGAGAAAACCAGCGTCTGGACTAGTCTGACCTTGGTGACTTTGGATACCCTTTTGTTTTGCCAAATGCGCGTGAGTTTCCCCATTGCAACTTTGGCCATCTGAATCCTTCTTCTGATTTCTTTTTCACTGCCTCCCTGATCAGATATTAGCGATCCGAGGTATACAAATTCATTAACCATTTCGAGCTCAGATAGTTCTCCAGTCCTTGAGAGCAGACCAGTTCTGTCGATAAGCATTACTTTTGTTTTCGACTTATTAATAGTGAGTCCGACTAGTTCACTCTCATACTGTACTCTATTAAATAGTTCGGCAAGTTCTTTTTCCGATGATGCAAACAGTGTGGTATCATCCGCATATCTTAGGTTGCTAACCTTCACGCCACCAACAGAGATGCCTCCCTCCCAGTTTTCTAAGGCTTTTCTCATGACGTATTCCCCGTAAATGTTAAAAAGAATGGGAGATAAGATACATCCCTGTCTTACTCCCTTCTGTGGCCGGAAGGGTTTTGAGATGGTATCGTTAACTCTTACCTTGCACAGACCGTCTTGGTACAGATTAGCGATCAGTGATATCAGATGTAAAGGTACTCCCATCTCATGTAATACGGTCCACATACAGTCCCATCGTACGCAATCAAATGCTTTAGAGTAGTCTATAAAGCACATAAGGAGAGGTATATTGAATTCTCGGCTTTTTTCTATTATTTGCCTCACGTTTACGATCTGCTCTCTTGTGCCCCTGCCTTTGACAAAGCCTGCTTGCTCACTAGGGATCTGCCATTGGAGATATGATTGTAGGCGGGCGTTGATAACATAAAGCATTATCTTGCTAGCATGCGATATTAGTGCTACTGTACGATAATTGCCGCAGTTTTTAGTGGACCCTTTTTTGTGCAGTGGAATTAATAGGCTCTCCTTCCATTCCGTGACCCATCTTCCGGATTTCCATACTTGATTGCACAGATCAAGCATAAATTTCACCCCATGATCCCCCATATGCTTTAACTCCTCCGCAAAGATTTTATCACTACCCGCTGATTTGCCTGTTTTGAGTTTCCTTATTGCGTTTCTAATTTCAGATTCTATGATATCTGGTTCAACTGTGTAGTGAGTTTGAGTTGTTAGACTATTAGCGGCTTGTCTTGGAGTGTCGGCATATAAGTTTTCACAGTATGATCGCCATCTCTCCGTTATTTCCTCTATATTGGTCAGCAGTTTGCCGTCGTCATTTTCTATTGGCCATGTTCGTGGTTTGAACTCTCGGGTGATGCGTTTAATCTTAAGGAACAAGTCTTTGACTTGGTACTTATGAGAGTGATCTTCTATTTCTTGGCAGATAGAATTCAGATGGTCATTATAATCTTTACGGCATAAGCGTTGAACCCTTGCTGATATCTCTTGATATTCCCTTTTGCCAGACTCAGAGGTACCTTTTAGTAATTCTTTACGTTTTTTGATGGCCTTCCATGTTTCCTCTGTGATCCATTCCTTCCTCGGAACGTCAGATATTATTTTTTGACTTTCCTTGCGTGTTTTGAGTATAAGGTCTTTTACTCTTTCCCAATTTGTATCAACGTCAGCGTGGGCGTCGCCTATGGTGGTGTTTGTCAATGTTGATATAAAGTGTTTACCAAACAGCCTTAGTTCTTTCTCTGTCGGCCTCCTTAAGGGCGGTTGGACAGTTCGATGGCATGTTTTGAGTTTCAGGCTCATCTCTGCTACTAAAAGTTTGTGGTCACTCCCACAATCAGCTCCAGGGTAGGTTTTCGTATTTTTTATGCATGATCTCCACCTTTTCGCAATAGCAATGTAATCTATTTGATTACGGGAACGGTTACCTGGCATTACCCACGTATAAAGTCTCCTTGGGTGGTTCTCAAAGCAGCTGTTCATGATTGTGAGGGAGTTTTCCGCGCAGAATTGTAGCCACATTTCGCCTCTATCATTCCTTTCACCAATACCGAACTTGCCAACTATCTCTCTGAGATGGTCATCCTTAGCAGTGTTGCCTATTTTCGCATTCAGATCACCCATCAGGAGTGTTATGTCTCTTCTTGGCATGTTTTTCAATGTATCAGAGAGTTGGTTGTAGAACAACTCTATATCTGCTTCTGACGCCGTCGATGTGGGTGCATAAACTACTACCAAATTGATGCGACATGGTTTTGAGTTGACTCTCAACGTCAGTATACGGTCACTTACTGGGTTATATCCGAGAACCGACTTATTGATTTCTGATGATAAAGATAATGCTACACCATTCTTGCTTTCATTTTCTAGACCAGAGAAATAAATAGTATGGCCATATGGTGTTGTGTAAAATCCGGATCCTCGCATGTGTGTCTCGGTTATCCCCAATATACCCAGATTGTAGTTGGTCTGTTCCCGATCTATGATCTCTTTTTTTCCTGGTTGAATCATACCTCGGACGTTCCAGGTTCCTATCTTTATGCGCTTACGAAGTTGCACACTATGTACAGGTGTTATGTCACCAGTAGCAAATAAATTTAAGTTCCAATAAATAAAATGAAATTTTATTTTCGTTATGAAATTTTAGTTTATTTTTGTGTAAATGTGACACTATTTTGTCTTTTACGCAAACTTTTTACGATGCCTTCTAACTAGCCTCACAACTTATTATACGCCTCCAAACTGAAATTCAGAATAGATTGACATTTTGTATTCGTTTTGAAATTCAATTCTGTATTTGGTAATCGATTCGAGAGGCCCTCTGGATTTCTCTGAAAATTTCGGCCACGCCTCCTCAGGGTTAAATTTCACAATTCCGCCTTATTCATGAAACGTGTATTCGATACCTACTCTGTTTTCAAGGTTCTATACTGGGTACCTACTAAACCTTATTACTGATAGAGCTGTATATTTTCAACCGTAATAGATGAATATTTTACAAAATATCCTGTAGCCAAGAAGGGGGGGGGGGGGAAATTTGCAAAAATAGGTCACGTACTATGGGATCGTTCCATATGTAAGTATGGGAATCAAATTATTTTCTATTAAATTAATTTCTGGATATGGTATCATTGAATTCAGCGCAAGTAACATTTATTTAAATTAAAAAAACGAATATATCACTGTTTAAAGTTCACACATTGTCTTGTACTTTTGTAATTACAAGAATACTATCGATATGCTTAGCATGCTGAAGTGGCAATGGGCCGGCCACATCACTCGAAGGACCGATAACCGATGGGGAAGAAAGATCCTCGAGTGGCGACCACGTTTAGGCAAAAGGAGCATAGGTCGCCCCCCGACCGATGGACCGATGACCTGAAGAAAAAAAGCGGGAAACCGTTGGATTCGGAAGACACATGACAATTTGGAGTGGCCCCGTTTAGGGGTGGCCTTTGTCCAGCAGTGGACCTTAAAGGCTGATGGATGGATGGATGGAACTACAAAATTTAACTTTTGAATTTAGCTTTATAAGATCAACTTTTCTGTACTAATCGATCGGTAGCAGGTCGGGCGATAGATATCTACGTATGAGACGAATTTTCATCAAAACCGTTTATAAAATTATATTTAATTCATTTTTCCAAGATGTTCATTTTTCCAACTGGACTGATGTGACGAAAACCGTACTGTCTGGTCGAAAATTACAAATCTCTAGAAACAATTTTGTCTTAGTCGCCCCGTTTAACTGTGAGTGATGGTGAAGGCAGTAGATTACTATACAGTTAAGGTAGAATTCACAGAGACTAAGTCGACTTTACAGAGAGATCATTATTTCTCCATTTCCGGTTTCACATAATACCGTCCGTTCACGACCGCCAATATCCACGTGGAAAAAGGAATAAGACCGTAGGTTGTAAATGCTTTTGTAACACGTAGGTACAACATTTACAAAATATTCTTATTGCTACTAAACTGGATAAAATTTCCAAACGCAAATTAACTTTTTTATTTTATCAACCGGGCTTTCTTGGAATATTTTTTTATTTATTCGACTTAATAAAATATATTTTTTCACAAATAAATTAAGCACAACAGACATATCGCTAATTTTAAATATTCAATGGGACACGTTCAAAAAATTACCTATATTCCTTATCCTTGTCAAATTATTTTTTACCTATTTTTAACCCCCAACGCAAAAAGAGGGGCGTTATATAGAGACACTTGGTAAGAAACCTCGATCTTTTTTCTTGTAAAACAATTATGAGGATAAGAATTAATTCCATTGACGATACTAATTACCATAGCGAATCAGTTCGCTCGGTTTATTGAGGCCAGGGTTGTTGAGTATCCAGGCCCTTCAAGCGTAATGCAACGTCAACGTGGATTATACGTGATCCACGGCAGCTAGGGCTTGCAGGGCCACATTGACCTTTAATATTGTTGCCTCTGAAGCAATCAGTCGCTATACTAGACAATTCAAATTTCTTGTCTTTAGAGCCATGGACAAACAATATGACGTGTAACTACTATAGATCATTTGAGCTGCAAAAAGAGCTCAAAGTGAGCCTCCAACAGTGACCTGAAGAAGCTCAAATAATAATAAGTAGAGGCGGTCTAAATTTACATATAAGGTTACAAAAGGTCGGTAATTCAATTAATATCCTTAATTATTCTAAATCAATCATAACCATATACCATATTAAGGACTACAGGAAGGATAATATACATTGAGCTTTTGAAATTACATCGTCCTCTTAAATTATGATCAAACTCTGAAAAAAATACAATGGTACAGTATCACGCAAGATAATCCTAAATCATGAAAAACATGAAAGAAATCGGCGCGTTTTATCCAATAACATCTTACGAATCGACCATGCAACATGCAGTGATGCAATCACAAATGATATGAGCAAATTAGTTGTTATAAATCGTACTTTTACAAAGTAAACAAACGAAAACAATGCGTTAGGAGCGATCGGCCGGACCGGCGACGAACGAGTTTGTTGTGTCTGCGCGCGCGCCGCTATGTAACGCTATGTTAATGTGGTTTTTGCGCGCACACATCGCCCAAGCGTAAATTTCATTCCTTTTCATATTGTTCTAATTTATTTCGATAACTTCGCAAATCGCATGCATAAATCGGCGTAAATTAGTATGTTTAGCCGACATTTCTAATTGCCATTTGTACATGTATTCAAATGACCATGTATTTAGGGTAGGTATGCGCAAAATTTTGATATAGCATACGATTAGTTTAAACCATCAACAAATAAATAAAAGCTTGTTTTAGATAATAGATGTTGTTGTTTGTTAATTGTTTTTAGATTTTCTTTAAATTATTCATTTTAAACACTTTTATTTTTTATAATAAATATCACCGATGACATTTCAAAAAAAGTTCCTTCAACAAAAGTTCGTTACATTCAAAATTTCAGGAACCCTTCAAATGGACCGCGAAGTGTTGTACCGTGTAATTGTCCAAAAAAATCGTTCACCTAAGGTAGTATACTACTAGTACGGGGCGGCTATTAGCTGCGTAACGCACTAATTCACGTACCTGATAGTGTTGCACAGTGACATCTTCATAGAACAGCTGGTTGCATCACACTTAACACACGATAGAGCGCACGCGCGCTCGCACCGGTCGCCGTTTGATTACTGCTTGCCGCTGCCGATATTGATGATTATCCACTGTCGAACAGCCGACTTCCTCCCATTGAGCAACGATACCGCACGGTAAGGACGTTTGTTCTTCCATTACCTGGATTTCCAGTCTCCATTCTGCAGCTCCGACCTTCACCGCAGTTTCCATTCGGACATCGGACACGGTACCGCCGGTCGTAACGATTATAACATCGATAACGACGAGCCTAGGAACCTATCAATTACGCGGAGCGGCCACTAATCGATTGAGTGATATATTATCCACATCCTATTTACATTTTCATGTATGTTGTTAAAATGCAATGTTGGATACATTAAGTTTCAGAATAAAGAAATCAACATCAGTTCGAATATCTCATCTCATATATCAGTTACAATATCTTGTAGACATCACACGTAAGTGTCTATTAACGTAACCGTACCACCAAAAGCTATAGTAATATTGTTATTATGCGATAATATCGGAGTATTTAGTAAATGTCAAAATATGTTTATTGTGAAAAAGCAATTTCTGCAAGTACAAATAAAAAGTAAGCAGTTTCTGAAGGGCGGTGAAAAAAAGGAAAATGGTCCTCTGTAATTCTTTGCCCCCATCGCATGCAAGATTAATTTTCGTACATGAATTTATATTAAAAGGAAGAACTTGTCTAGTCTCCATAAATTACCATGACAACTTATTACTATCATCAGCCTGTTTGCCTCTTCGCTAGATTAGTAATAAAAATATAAATCTTTGTTTGGTATAATACAGTGTTGACAGGGCCGCCTTAGACTATTCTGGGGCCCTTTTGGAATGTAAAGTAAGTAAAATCTGATCTGCTTTATTACGGGTAATCAAATATATTAGATACTATAATACAATATGTCATTAACGATATAAGT
>DWPF01000795.1:0-10014 GCA_018251575.1 Cecropterus bathyllus | reverse complement strand
ATTATAGCTATTTATGGGCAGGAGCTACAACTATCATCAAAAGCATTGCATGCCCGATCGCTACTTTTTTAATTTACAAAATATTTGACAAAACTTACAATGAAAAAAGCAGCAGAGGAGACGATTATCGTACATTCTAATGTGCAAAAACGTATCAGTTATTTAAAATGATTTCTATGCGAACTGAGATACCCGAGTGTAAACATAAGTTTGAATTGAATGGACGCAATTCTTGTATCGAAATCAATACGTATTATTTGTTAAATATTTGTATAAATTAATGGAAACTACGTTCAATGGTGAAAATAAACATCGGAGTAAAACACGTCGAGAGAGGAAATCGGATTAAAAGGTTGTGGATGAATCTCAAAATATTCTTTCAATAAATATAACAAGGAAAATATTCATTGTAAATAAGGAAACGACTTCAATATATGTATTTCAAACATATTAAACGTAATTATGTTTATTAAACGTAATTATGTTTAGATACGTGACAAGCAAGGCAACTAACATAAGGTACGTTCGTTTCTTACAGCATTGATGTAGCAAACGAGCATACAGTCCACGTGATGGTAAGTAGAGACTGCCGTCTATGGAAATGTGTAAGGAATCTATACATATAAATAAAATTGAAATAAACAGCTTTTACCAAATGCATATGAAAGTATATACGATACTGATAACAAAACATCAATCACTAAAATTTTTATCTGTCTGTTTTGTCTTTGTCTGGGTTATCTCTGAAACCACTAGACCGATTTTGACGGGACTTTCACTACTAAATAGCCGATGTCATAAGACGTAACTTAGGCTACTTCTATTAGAAAATGTAATTAGGGTTCCGCACAAAAAATTAAAACGTAAGAAACCGCGCGCGCTCTACGCGCACGTATATGTAACTATACTTAACGTGTATGTAACTATGTCGTTACATTTTTTAAACGCGGGTATAACCACAGGGTTTGGCTAGTATTAAAATAAAAATAGAATACATGAAAAACGTACATTAAATTCTTGCATGAACCATTCACGATTTAGGCTTAATCATGAGCATATAAAAACCAGAAGAGATCAGGAGGGTATAATTAATTCGCCAATGTGAGTAACCTCATGAAATCATTAGAGGATAAAGTAAAAAATAAACTCTTGCAATATAAACAAAAGGTTTTCTGTCGATGATCCAATGCAGACAAAAAGTTCAAACTTCGGTCTAGACTTGAGGCGAGTCGCGTCACCGCTCAATTCAGTTGATACGTCAGCGTAGGTACATTTGCGGGTGTCAAAAGTAGATTACCCGCGACATTGATTAATAACAAATCACGATACACTACGATGAAACCGAGTAGCAATGGCGTAGCGTGGATTTATGCCACCCGGGGCCGAAGTTAAATAAGACAAAATCCTTGACCACAAAAATGTTCGCCAATCTTAAATTGCCTTTGACATCCGTGTGCAATGTGACACGACAAAAAGATTGACGCCAAATATACTACGCCACTAGTGTGTAGGTATCGCAAGTTATTTACTTGTGTTACCTTAGTTTCTATCAATGATGTCAATTTAAAAATTTGATAATTGGAGTTACCCGCAAATTAAGTTTAAGGCCATGTTTGATAATGTTCGATTAAAGTTTCTCAGCAGATTAATTATTATTTCATAAAAAAAAATTCAAACTATCTATATGACAATTTGTTCTGTTAGAATGATGTTATGATCTACAAGAAGCTAATTGCTCTGACATTGCGAAACGGCGCTCATGTTTGCCCGAGAGAGAGAGAGAGAGAGAGAGAGTAGCAAGAGCGTTAAAAATATGTGTTCGATCGTATAGGGCTACGAAAATAAGTAGCGATTTTTTTTATTTGTCAGATATTCAAAACGACTCTTGAAGCGAATAGAAGTCTCTTCCCAGCGGGGCGTATGTTTCGTGGACCTTTTTTTTATTATTATTCTTATGGTTCGTGGCCACACAGCCGCCTGTGGACATCTTTAATCAATCCCAGACAAGATCCGAGTCTTACCTGAGGTTAGGTACAGATACTACCCCTGAGGACCTATGTTGGAACGCCTTGGATAAGTATATCTGTCGAAGTACGAGTCGAGTTATACCACTTTTAAGGATTTGCACTTCAATCTTTCCCTGGAGTTAGACTTGCAATATGACGCTTGCATATTGCAATGTATTTTTGTGGCCAAGAGTATTTTTTTATATTTGGCATGCCGACACGAGAACATAGAATATTTTATTATACTGAAATATCATTCAAGACTAAGCATACGGGTTACGTGTACGTGATACGTGTAAAAAACCGTATCTTTGCAATAGTAGGTACCTAATCGGTTGGAAGTAGTAAAATTAAACTATAACAGTTTAAAACAAGGCCGTCGTTCTAAAAATGGCCTAACGGGTTCAGCGTCCGGTGGCCCGTGCGTAAAGACGAAGTGTTTATTTACTGCACTGACTTTTTTTTTAAATGCTATGAAAACAAACAAGACGGACATAATATACGGTTCGAATCCGACAGCTATTAATTATATCCTAATTTATTTAGACTATTTCTGTTTGGTATTTTGGACTGACCGAAATACTAAAAAGTTTAACCAAATTAAAAATTTTAAACAGCAACGTTTCCAAATTACAAAAATACAGACATTCGCAACTCGGATTTCACCGCACACGGTTGTAATAAAGAACATATTTTGGTGTAGTTATGGGACCTTTTAAAAACGTCGGTGAAGAGGTGCACCAGGCTGACCAGTCGCCAAGTAATATTGCTCTGAAGACGGAGGTTTTTTATGTAAACTTTCATCTGTAACTATTACCACTAGTACACAAGCATTTAAATAGTTTTCGGACAATACCCGCGAGCTAAAGTCGTACTATTTCTATAAGTGCAACGGGGTAAAGTAGGGCAACTTCGATATGTGTGTACGTATTTCAAATCTTATCTTACTTCTTACTAGTTTTATAAAGGCGAAAGTTTGTGGGGATGTATGATTACATGATTATATTACTCTTTCACGTTCGGAATTCGCTGATATTTAGCACAGTTAGTTTTAGACCTGTTTTTGCAAACGAGCATGCAGCCCACCTGATGGTAAGTGGCTACAGTCGCCCATGGACATCTGTAAACAACCCTAGGTAAGATCAAAGCCACAGATGCGTTGGTACCCCTGAGGACTAAGATGCCTCGCAAAGGTATGTCGCCCTCGCTTCACCTTATTTTTATATTTATTTTTAGGATCCTCATTATCGTAGTAAACGTGACTAAATCGAGTAGAGCCGCGAGAATAAGTATAACAAGTTCAATGTATCATGTAACTAAGCTAATGTTTCCACAAGTATGCGCGCATATTTGCCCAAATACTAAGGTCCAGCAGAGAGAAAGTTCAATATAAGCTTTCTTTATTCAATATGTCTATACCATAAATATATTGCAAGCACTCTCTAAAGTAACAGTATTTCCATTCAATTATCACGTGCGAATTATGAGAACGAGTCAACCGACATTTTTGAGCAAATCATGGGTGTGATAAATTTATTGGTATTGGACAGTATTTTTTTAATCTAACGTAACACTTTAGTTTCAACCATTATATTTATATTGGCTGATAAAACAGTACTTCTAAAGACCTAAAATAAAAAGTTTAATATGCATGTGTCATTAAATTAGGATACGCATTTGTTAACTTGAATTTCAGGATATACTAGTTCCATCTAGGTCTAGACAAACCTGTTCTATCAAAGGATAACAGGGTGATGTAGCTGTCCTCGGTCCTAGGTCAAATAGGCAATCAAAACATTAATCACAGCTTTAACACAAAATAACACACATGTTTATATTGCACTACTGTAGAATTGGTACCTTAGTATTTTAGTCCTCTTTCAGACAACTTTATACCTGACCCCAGTGCCTTTAGTACGAGTTTACTACTTTTCCTAAAACGTTACCGTTACCTTAACCGTTTACGTATTCGTTTATAAATTGTATAGGCCAAAACGTTAACAGTAATCGTTTTAATGAAATTTGACGACCCGCGTAGCGATCACCATACCGGTCTGACGCGCAGTGGGTTCTGGGTTCGATCCCCGGCCAGACAGACATCTGAATGCCGAGTTTAGATTCTGTTGTCTGGGTATTTGTATATTCGTCTTTGGACATGATACCCAAGAATCAGGAGAAACTCCTATTAGTGTAGAAAGCGTTTTTTTAAATGTTTGATTACATAAGTAGTAATAGATTATTCTACAGCGAGGCCTTAATGATAATCTAATACATGCGTGGAATGAAAATGTACTTGAGACAAACATCATTTTTTATCCTCTCAAGTATGATTTTATAAGCTATGTCTCGAGATTTATCTGGAGTTTAAAAAGTAATATAACTAAATTAGTACGTTTTATAATATGTAGCTTAAGATATGATTTGAACCATATTTTGAAATTTTTGAAATAAAAGAAAATAAAATCTGCTGAAGATTTGGTTTTATGCGATTTCAAACATACACAGAAAAATTCAAAAATATAAATATAAAAAACTTTTAATCTTAAATATACTCAGTCCTCCAAACAATTTATTGACTAAACCTAAAATATATGTACATAAAAAGGTCGAAAATTTAATGTAGAGTTCAATATTTCTAACAGTCTGAGCACACATGTAGCGCCTGCACAACTAAATCAAATCCTCTTGTAGAGCTAGCAAACATGGTAATATAATCATACATTTACATACTTGTCGGTGCATCACGAACAACTTTTAAATAAACGGTAATAGAAAATAGAGTTTCTATTTTACATAATAGAAATAAAGACACATAATGATTATGTATAAGTTAACACGGATGATTCGAATATAAATACATTCTCTGAACATAAAACGTTTATCGTTTGCGGAAGTATTTATCTCCACATTAATGTGATGATTCTTGTATTAAAATATTCGTCTTGTTAATATTATAAATGCGAAAGTTTGTGAGGATGCATGTGTGTTTGTTACTCTTTTACGCAAAAACTACTGATCGGATTTCGCTGAATTTTGGCAAACACAGTTTGTAGCCTATATACACATAGGATACTCATTATTGTGGTTACTGTGACTGAAGCGTGCGGAGCCGCGGAAATAAGTTAGTATTTAGATATATATTCTGAGTAAATAAAACGATTACGTAGATTTATTTCTAAAAAACAAAACCTCTCTTGAAAAATAAAGCTGTATTTAACCAGCCCAGTTGTTAACTTGACAGATAATACAATAATTGACATGCAACCAAATTCCATTTTTTTATGAGTGCTTATTTTATAATCAGCATAAAAATAAGTAAATTAGCACACAGTCAATCTCGGTATGTTACAACTGCCGACCATGGATATCTGTAATCAACCCCAGATAAAATTATAATCTTGAACACGGATTACGCCACGGATGCTCTGCTAGCTCTGAGGACTTAGTTGGAACGCTTTGGAAAAATATATCTTCCTTACCCTTTACACAATATAACAGCGATAAACTCTGCTGTTGTTAGACAGAAATAGTGTTTAGATGGAACCTAAAAGACTTCTACCACGTTTGAAAATACTTTATATTATTTTCAGTTATAGACACTCAAGAGATACAGATGATAATTACGCATACAAAGTTGTTTGACCACAAAGAAGTGCGCTGGTTACGATAACCAAATATAACATTTGTTAACCAGCCAATTGCTAAATTGCGAACATCCAATCGCTTGTACGATCGTTAATCACTTCGTGCCTGGCATTAATTATAGTGCTATCGAAATGAACCAGTTATTCGAATAACTTAAATCTCCAAGACAAATTCTACATTTCAAGCTTCCAAGAATTTTGAGTCTAACGCAAAATCTCGTACTGTTTATCGCAAAACTTCTGTAAATACAAGCCGAGATTAATTTTGTATGAAAGTTCTCGGCAAAAAACTTTTTATACAAAATGTTAAGAGAAAAATTATGCCTACGCGGTTTTCAGCAGCTTTGAGTGTCACGCGAGTTTTACCTAATGATTCATTACGACTATGTGTTTATGTCTGAAATTATGTAAATTAACTCATGTACACGAACAGACTATATTATTTACTGGTCCGGTTCCTTTAACAAAACCCAACTTTCGAACCGGTCTCGCCGGGCGCTATATGTTTGACACACTATTATGGAAAATATGAGCGAATAAATCCTTTTAATGACTGTGAAAGGAATAAAATACGTTTTAGTGTAGCTTAAAATGTCGTCACATTTTTCTTAACGCAAAAAGTGTCATGAAATATGAATGAATACTTACTTGAAACAAACAAATGATTATCGCTCGAGTCCGCTACTTCAGTCCAATTAGAACGAGGGGATCGTCTTACACAGATCACTGTATCAGGAGTGTTTAACACAGTTCAGTAGTAAAAGATCAGATATGGCAACTGCAGTTCACTGTACTGCACACGCGTCTACCGGTGAACCGCGCGTGGACGCGACTGTACCGGCAATCGGCAAGCGAGCCAACCATAAACGAGAAGAAAATTAAATAAATACATACGCGAACCGTAGGCACGTACAAGGATAATTTTAGTGATAGAAATAAATTCCATTTACTTCAATAATAGTATACCAATATATAATAATAATATCGGTCTATTGTTTCATGAATGCCATTTTTACAAGTTTCAAAAACTTATAAACATTACATATGGACGCGTTTTGATACGTCTGCTTTTCAATCTGTAAAGGGTAATTTGAAAATGGCTGAATAATTTAGACGAGATTTTTTATACGAGGCACATTAGCGTACTAGCATTGACATAATTTCTATCTAGAAATTATTAAGACCTTGTTTAAAAAACTCCGACGTTGTTTCCTTCAAAAAATTTAATAAATTTACTAGCTTTTGAGGACTACGAATACTATCAGGTTCAAGCCTGGATCGCCATTATGGTCTACTAAACTTATATGTTTACAACTAATGTATAGAAAATATATAATTAGAGCCATATAATAGCTCTGTCGTAACTAAATGGAAATAGCAAACAAGCATGTAATCCATCCGAAGGTAAGTGCTCGCAGCAACTCACGCGCATCCGTATTCAACTCCAAATTGGATTTGAGTGCTTGAACTCAAGTCACAGATGTTGAGTGCCCCTGAGAATTAATTCATATCAGTATATTTAAATATCTCATAATGTATTACAGAACAAAGTAGCTTGTAACAATGTTGCTATAAAAAAATGGGAAAAGCGGTGATGCCTCCACACTCGCACCCCGAAGGATTCCATATCATAAGAATACATTTTTATAATACATTTGTGAAAACAATGTAAAAAATGAACCAAATAAAAATTATTTTGGATGTTTACGTGAAATTCATAAAACAAGTGAGATCATCTGTGGTGTAACACCGTAATAGCGTATGAACCGACACTGGGCACAGTCCTTGACATTGAAACAGAAAGTGCCCGGAGCGATCTGCAATGAGCACACCACACTGATACCAGTTCCGCTCGACGATATAAAAGCATTCACGGGTGCTTCGAAATTTATTCCGAACACAACAACGGTCCATACAAACATGTACTCCAAGGTACGCAATCTTGGTATGAACCAAGTAAATGTAAACTTATTTCGGTGTAAGGAAGTTCCGTATACCATAATAGGTATACTTCCTAAGTGATATGCGAAAAAAATCGAGTGGTTACCTTAGTTTTTGTGAAAATATTGTGTTATATTTCTTTCTTGTCGATTGATATGGTTATATTATTATCGCTTTCAGGTAGTAATCTTCCTGTGCGCGGCCGGCATTGCCTCAGCTGGTAACCTGCTGCACGCCGGACCCGTCGCCACTTACGCCGCCGCGCCCGTCCTCACCAAGACCATCTCCCCGGCCGTCTCCTACCAGAGCATTTCCACCCACTCTGCCCCGGCTGTCGCCACGTACGCCGCTGCTGCTCCCGCCTACTCTACCTACCACGCCGCTCCCGTCGCCACTTACACCAAGACCTTCGCCGCGCCCGCTGTGACCACATACGCCGCTGCACCTGCCTACTCCACGTACCACTCCGCTCCTGTCGCCACTTACGCTAAGACGATCGCTGCGCCCGCTGTGACCACCTACGCCGCCGCGCCCGCCTACTCCACCTACCACACTGCGCCCATCGCCACATACGCCAAGACCATCTCTCCCGCTGTGTCCTACTCATCTATCGGACATGCTGCTCCTGTGGCGTACGCCAGCCCCGTGGTGACCAAGACCATCGCCGCTCCGCTGACCACATATGCTGCCGCCCCCGCGCTCTCATATGCGTCCGCGCCCGTGCTCAAGTCCGCTATCACCTACTCCGCCGCCCCCGCTGTCTCTCACGTTTCATACACCGGACTCGGCGCCACCTATGGCTGGTAAACCAACAAAGAAATGTAAATAGTCAGTTTATAAATAAAATGTTTTGTTGATAATACATTACTAACAAAGTTTATTTTTTCACTACCTCTGAACATTAAGGCAATGAATTCGATTATTGGAATTCCATTAAGGCTATTAACAGCCTCAGCCAAACATACCCGGTTAAATAGGCATAGGTTTATGAGCTGTGTAATGATGTCAAACGATAGAAGCGAACCACACACAATTCATGGTCCTAAATACGTTGGACCGCAAACAATAGAGCTTTCATTCAATGAATGAACTTGTACATTCATGCATCCGCAGCAATTGATGTTTAGTTTAAATTATTCCACGGATTTTTTAATAAATCTCATAAAAGAATAATATAAGACATAATTTATTGTCCCAAAAAATACTCTTTATGACTAACATTAGGTTACTTTCCTTTATACAAAAAACCTATTCTAATAAGAATGTGTAGGCACATGAGTAGGTAGGTTAGGTACTACTAGTAGTAGTAGTAACTTCCTCTCTATAAAAATCTATGAAATCCGTGTAATATTACCCATCATTATAATAATTATAATATTATCGTTATAATAATTGTGATAAAATTTTTGAAAAAAATTTTTGCGCAGTGTAACCATAATAAACGCATTCATTTATATCATACTAGCTGAATTACCCGTTTTTCGCTACGTGACAAAAAAAATAGGGTTTACTCGCTAACCATTGGAGTTACATGAAAATTGATAAGGAGCTTCCGGATAGATAATAATTAAATGTTAACTTCGTATATGTTATCAAAAGATTGCTATTTTTTACTGTTCTCTTATTTTAAATGGAATTATGAAAATCTTAACCCAAACGTAAATAAAAAAATTTATTTAAAAGAATGTGTTGGTATTTCATTTAATTTCTCCGGTCTCACTAATCTGAAATTTATGCAGGTAAATATTCCTTTGACGCAAACAAAGTTGTTTGCGTCGCACTTTCTAATTCAAAGCATTGTTCATTGACCATTTAGCAATTTGCAACATAGTGGAAAATCTTGACGGTGTCTTCAACCTTTAAAAGATTCAAACTTACAAACCTTACTTTTCCTATCTTTTAAGAGAACTCCAAGCCAACTAAGAAACTTTATATATTAATATTCGTAGTAAAGAAGTATCCAACTCTCTTCTTTTTAAAATATGTGTTGTGTATGTTACAAATTTTCTAGTAGCCTATTTCTATGTGCTAATCTTGTAGGTAATATCTGCTTTCAGATCGTACATATGGCAAAGACTGTGTTATGATTTCAATGTTGATACATTCCTAGGTTTCCTTAAAACAAAAGTAGATTCTCGTTATCAAGCCCAATTTATTGTACTCAAAGCGAACCATACCAGCCAGCCAGCCATATCCTGATTCCATCATCAGACCCATTTTACTAAGCCCTATATATTTGACTCATTAAAACTAGTCATATGTGACGAACTCTTTGTGGTTCGACTCCGGAAGCACCACCACCACACCTATTTCTGCCTTATAACAGCAGTGTTATGCGCTGTTGTGCTGGTCTGAAGGGTGTGGTAAGGGAGACATACTTTTCCGAGGCATTCTATCTTAGTCCTCAGGGGTAGCAACGCATC
>DWPF01000794.1:0-10016 GCA_018251575.1 Cecropterus bathyllus | reverse complement strand
GTCCATGGCACCCACGACACAGGGGAAAATCCTACTGTGGGGCTATGAGTGTAGAAAACGTTTATTTAGAACGTTTATATGTTAAAGTAGCCGGGAATCGAACCCACGACTCTAGACGTCAAACCAGCACAAGGACCACGTCACGTAGCATCGTAACAAAACAATCAGTATAAATGTGAAGGCTTTTTTACACTGTAAAAATAAATTGACAAAACAAACACATTTACGATTTACTCCTGAAATTCAATTTACAATTATGTGAGCTTACGATAACGTCGCGGGAGCTTTGCACCGTTCCGCTTCCTTTACCCGACCTCAGTACAATGGTGAGTAGCTCCGATGAAGCCTTCTAACGCAGATAAGTCCAACAATGGACAATGTACACTATGAGAACGCGTTAATGATGGACCTTGCGAACCGGTAGTGTGACCGCTATGATATCATATCTGACAAATACTTTATTTATGACAAAAGAGTATAGATTAATTGAGGTAACATTAAGGTCAATGTAAGATAGAGAATACATGCAACATATTATAATAGATTCGTCCTATTTGACCTATGGCTCTAACTTGTGTCGCAAGAAACTTGTAGTGTTTCATTTTTTGTGGTTGCTCAGGTTCAATAAATTTTCACTACATTTTTCACCATACAATCTTATTGAATCCTTTTTTATTACTTCATAATTTTTTTATCATGATGATCCGCGTGGCGGAGTGGCCACCATGCTAGCCAGACGCGCAGAGGAATCCGAACCCTGGCCAGACAGACATCTGAATGATGAATTTAGATTTCTAGGTCTGCGTGTTTATATCTTAATGTGTGTCCATGGTACCCACGATATAGGAGAAAATCCTAGTGTGGGGCTATGAGTGTAGAAAGTATTTGTATATAAAAAAAGTTTGTATTTGTATATAAATAGGCTTGCACTAACAGTCTGATTGATTGATCATTGTAGATCCTAACCTATTAAAATTAAAAACATAACATTCAGATAGTAGGTTCATTATGTGACCTACCTATCCTCTAAGAAAGGATTTTTGTTATTTCACCCCTAAGGGGGTTAGATGGGAGGTGGAAGTTTTTTCGAAACATTGTTAATTTTAAAGTAAACTCTATGTAAATTAGTATTTGGCATTCTGATACCAGTAATAGGAACACTATTCGATAATTTTTGATAAATCGAACCCTAAGTTGACACTTAGTTGACCCATAAAGTTAACACTTAATTGTCTACCAGCGGTCATGGAGACTCTTACAAATTATAAAATTGGAATATTGTATCCATGTTTACCATATATATGTTCGTACCTTTTCTTAACATCAAAAAGTGTCGTGTATGTGCTCGTCAAAATATTTTTTGTTTTTGAAATTAATTCATACCAATGAACGAATATGTAAAAAAAGTTATGATTACTATTACGTAGTTATGTAAAAGGTACAAGCCATATTCTGATCGCTCGCTCATACAAATATTTTTTAGCAAAAATTCGATGGATGTTGAAATTACGTAGTCATTTCCTGTACTATTTACATTTAATAAGCAAGATTAGATGACTGGAAAAGCTTATAAAGTTTATATTATTTTGTTGTTGAGATACTTATTAACGTACACTAGGTAAATAATTCATTGCCAATGTAGAAATATCTTTACAGAATTATATTGAGATACAAAAATCTGTAGTACCAGAGTAAATATTTATAATACAGTTTTATTTATTGTATGTTAGAAAGTTGTACATGAACTAACACTAAAATTACTTCTTTTATTTACGTTTATATCCTTTCTTAGATATCAATTCGAAATACATAATACATTCTGTTTATCACTGACGATTTATACATACTTTCTTCTGTATATAAATGCTTCGACTCTTTATATTATACTCTATCCTCATTATTATAAACGACACTGAAATAGACAAATTATCATTATTAGTTATCACCTCACAGGAAAGAATATTATCCTAAACTTCATATTAGTCTGTGTCGGATACAGAGTGACTTCTTGAAAAGATGCATATAACTAATACCAATTTACAACATACACATTTGATATAACACCATTAATACCATACAATTACTACCATTAATACCAATTTCCCAAATAGCAGTATACGGTATATACAGCATAAAATTATTTGGTAGATTTTCACAGCGAAATAACTTCGATACAAATATAGAAAAAGAGAGAAATGTTCCTTTGTTACGTGAAAATAAACACACGTAATGTACTACCCTGTACCGTTGCAAAGGAATTTTAAATTTCACAGAAACAATAAGTCGCACCTTTGCAATATCGCTATCCTATTTACAGCTTACGAACAAAACATTTTACGCGCGACATTTTATTACGTTCCACTAGAAAACGCTTTGTATCTGGGTTGGCGTGGAGCAAAGAGAAACATAATCTGAGTATTTGCAATGTACACAACATTACTGCGTTACAATAGAACTGAAAATTGTCGGCCGTAGAAAAAGAGTAATGTACTATATCTTAGTGGATAACTACGTCACATTAATTTTTACAGGGGGCGAGTAGTGAAGGGGGTGGTGTGAAGAGTACACTAGTGTAGAGTGCAATACCCGGCTCCAGGTAATCGCATCAAGGGATCTCGACTGCTCTCACGAAGTTCCTGCTTAAAAGTGTGACGGAATTTGCAATCTACAGGGATTTATTTAATAATCAAAAACACATATAATATGCATACATGTTACAAAGACCTTTGTTTATTAAAACATAATAGACTTCACGGGCGGACTTCATGATATGGAGTAAGTATACAGGAGCGCCGGGAGCACCTTGTTAGTTAAAAAAAAATCTCAATCTTCGTTGTAAAATGGTAATAATTAGACAATATAACTCACAACTGAAAACTGACAGCGACAGTCCCACACAGTGTTCTTCTTACCGATACTCAAGCAGAAAGATGACGCATAACGCTAAGAAACTTCGTTCCAATAATTTCAACAAAATATTGGTTAAATAAATTGTCGTGGGTGGAAAATAACCATTTAAGTCATCAAACTGAATATATATTAAATACATAGTATCTACCTATTAAAACAGCAGTGTCTAAATATGTCTATCTGCTATTTTGAAAAAGGTTTGACTGTCCCCACTTCAGCTATAGCTCGGATAAGCAAAGGAAAGAAATTGCATCATAATCGGCGAAAAGTTCGCGTATACAAATACAAATCAAATCTTAATTTTACTAGTTACTCCTAAGCAGTTTGTTGCTAGTTGCTTAGTTGTTAGTTGCTCGTAGGAAAACCTTTGAAAAAACCAATATACAATATATTTTCCATATACCATAAATGTGCTTAGTAACAGGAAAATAGCAGCTTCATATGGAAAACTTAATTAACAAAAGTTTGTTAATTATCATTTTGGATCAAATCAACCATTACGCGACATAATTACAAGCGCTCAGAGTTGGGGCAGGTGTCGCCGCGCGTGAAATTGCGACCCGGCGACCCGCCGTTACACCTGAGACGACGGTCAACTTGTATGTGTCCTATCCGGTCCACTCATTTAATACATGTCCCAATATTATTTAGAACCATTTTTGATCAAATTGAAGTAGCAATGAGACTACGTGATATAAGTTATCTACATAGTGTGTTTCTCTAGTCATGGTCTTCATACCGCAATCGAGGAGTACATTGCTGTTATGACACAGAATAGTCGTAGTTGTTCTAACGTAAATGAAACTTGGAACAATTGCATATTTTTAGTTATTTCATTCACTCATTTTTTTGTCGCGATTTTCTTTACAATTTTGTTTAGGCCGCCTACGTTCTAACCCGGACTAATTTTATGTTTTGTATTAGTTACTATGCGCGCTACTCCACTACGTAGGACATCAATTATGTCATTTTTATAACATAAATAGTAAAAAAAACAAATCGTTAGTAATAACAATAATTTCTGCTTCAATCACTCAGATAGCAAAGCAATTGAATTCCCCAGTACCATTGTTGTAATGTAGGCTTCAGAATACACAATAGAACGATAGGCGGCCAATTAACTCGAAACAATATAGCACTCGATGGCTCGGCGCTGATTGTGTAACGGTAGCAATAATAGAGCTAAGTATCGAAAACATTGAGCTGGAATGACTTAAGATGCAATTTAGCTTGTTCCCAAGTATTTTAAATGTGACGTCAAATAACGCCTTTTACACTAACAGCCCCACATTGAAATAAATTTCCGTCGTGGGTGCCATGGGCACACAATGACGGTTTAAGCGTGGTAGAATTATTTTTGGTTCGACTCCGAAAGCACCATCGCCACACCTATTTCTGCCTGATTTCATCAGTGTTATGCATTGCTGTGTTCTGGTCTGAAGGGAGATATCCGAGGCGTTCCAACTTAGTCCTCAGGGGTCAGGGGTAGCAACGCATCTGTGGTTAATCTCAGGTAATAACTTTATTTGGGCTTAATTACAGACGTCCATGGGTGGCAGTGGCCACTTACTATCAGGTGGACTGAATGCTCGTTTGTTATTTCCATATTATATAAATGAAAAAGACGAATACACAAACAACAACACCCAGAGTAAAATTTTTAAATCATTTGTATGGCCGGGGATCGAAATCGGAACCAATTGCGTGTCAACTCGATATGGTGGCCGCTCAGTCATGCGGGTCATCAAATTATTCCTAAAATTAATTCTAAAGAAAGTAATTAACATACTAAAACTAATCATAAATTAGGTCTGCGGGTTAGATCTCCGTAGACCTACAACGATCAATGTCGGGCGCGGTCGGGAGTTAAACAGTAACTGTTGACGCGGCTTTCCATAGTTCTGGTTGTTATTATAGGATAAATTTAAAGTTAAATTGGTGGCCTAAAACCTTGGATACATTAGGTAAGGATATTATTAATAAGGTTATTTTACTATGACCTGGAGGTATCAAACGCGCATTCAGTCTACCTGATTGTAAGTGGCAACTACCGCCAAGAGACATCTGTAATCAACCCCAAAAAACATCAGAGTGCTACCTTAGGACTAAGTTGGAATGCCTCGGATAAGTATATCTTAAAACTAATGTATTAGACTTAATACAGCAATGCAAGACATTGTTATTAGGCAGAAATAGATATGGCGATGGTGCTTCAGGAGTGGAACTAAGAAGAGTTCTAACACCTTTAAAACCACTTTTTACCACCTTTAATCTGCACCATCCTAAAACACACATCCAATGCGGGTTGAAACAGTATGTTTCACGCCTCCATTGTTGTCGCGAGATACTCGTATCTAGTCGTACATACATAAAAAGGGATGTAATCCTTTTGCTAAATTACAACGTGTTGGATTACGTAACGTACATAAATGTGTACACTCCGGTTTATTAGCTACAAACACAATGAGCGGTGATTGCGCGAGCGTAATTAACTCTAAACAATATTCCGCGGAGTGCTCGCCGTGATTGTGACGAGTAGTGACGAGGCCCGCGGCACTCCGCGTGATGAGATCCGAGGAGGGATGCTGGGAAGAAAGTAAGCATTATTAAGAAAGGGTGGTTTCTACAGATTGTTTTGATTACTCTGAGATTTGAAGAGCGTGAATAAAAGTATTACCGTCACTTTTTTGTTATTTGTTTAAATTACGAACTGCAAATTCGGTGATTGTTTAGATTACGGTTACGAAATTAGTTTTACTATGATTATTATGCCCAATTAAAAAAATAATTTCCAATAAAAAACTACTTCTTGGAAAATTATATTTTAAAAAGTTCAAAATGAATTTACTTATTATGATTACTATTACGATTAATTCATCAATGTGCAATAAAACATTTAAGTTATTACTCTGTAGAATAGATTTTATTATTTGCAGATTTTTCTTACCGGCAATAAAGTATCAACACTTTACCTATATAGTCTTGTTTATTAAATAATTATAATTGAAATTATTTTAATATCTTATTTTAATAACTTGGATTACTTATACTAAATGAATATAATAGTCTTTAGCGAGAATCGTGCTAGTGATACATTAAATAAATGCATTAAAATATTATGCGTTTCATTTCGAAAGCAGGTTTAAAAGAGGTCAGAGCTTCAGCGGCAGGTCGCTGAACTAACGGCAGTTATTAAGACACCTTTCATTTTATTTTTAAACTCAATTCATATTCAACGGAAAGATGAAAAATTATAATTAAAAGATTTTATTACATTTATTCTTACAATATTTTAAAATTATAACATTATAAAACAATGAAACAAGAACTCGACTCAAAAAGTGTTAACTACGTGTTGTGGGTAATGAAAATATTAAATAATACGCGGACCAACATAATATATTTAAGACATTGTTATGTTGTATTGTATGTAAGACATTGTTTCATAGAACCAACAGGTACAAACCAACTCCAACCATCTTTATCTGACTACTCTAATGTAATCTGATTTTTGGAGAAAACTCTTTCTGATGTTTTCATACTGCCCTCAACACCTGATATAGAGTTCGTAGATTATTGTTCAGTGCTAAATTGGCAATGATATACGGTGATCAATAAAAATAATACCTTCGAATCAAAAAGAGTTGGTGTTGAAATTTTCATTTATTTTTCTATTTTCCACTCTACTTTCCACAATCCTTGAGCGAAAACGCTTTAAAGTTAAATTTGTAACTTCTATCGTCGGAAGGAGCTCGGAGATTACCGCAGAGCGACGCCGATCATAAATCTATCGTAGAAGGTAATATTTCGGCGTCCGGCGTCCAGTCCGGTTTCCGAGGCGATTGGGATAAAGCTGCGTTCACAAGGATTATGCCCCTACAAAAACAAGTAAGAACGTGGAACTAATTGGAGTAGTGGTCGTAGTTCTAAGTAAGGTTATCTCATAGATACGAAATAAATTTAAAAGGTGTCCTTTTACATCAAAATCTGAAGCGAGTTCTTATTATTCGCTATTAAACATGAATTACTCTAACTAATAAGGTGACCTACTACGCTAATATTATAATCCAAATATCATGCCTTTAATCCGACATCATTCAAGTTGACAAATGTGTACCATTCTGTTTGATATTTCATTGGAAGTACGTTCGACCATAACATGTGAATGACATGAAAACTGCGAAACAAAAATGACATCGCAATGGAACCAATGATGCAGTGATAGCCTAACAAATGAAGCTCGGCCGCACATTACAGGTTCCGAAGTTCGAGTTGCGAAATAGAAATTGATGAATACTGCCCTAAAGTGGGAAATATCATGAGGGTATTCACACATCTGAGAGTTTTTTTAGAAAAGGTTCCAAAGGTATGTTAATCTACCAATTCTCACTTACTAGCACGGTGGTTAAAAAAATTCTCATTCTAAGAGAAGATCCTTACCCAGCAGTGGCTCACAATGGGTTGACGATGGCCAGATACACCTTGCGATGTTATGACACGGCTCTACGTCACATACGCGGCGCTGCCCGCACGCCCTATCCGTTTTCACGCTCCGGTGCGCGCTGGACGCGCCACTCAAACGTGAAATAGCCATCGCGATCCATCCCATTCTCGACCGTGCATCAAACTTATAAGATTCATTTTTCGTCTGAGGGTGTAAGTTAGATTTTTGTGGACATTTCCTGTATACGAAGTTACATAAGAAGCGGAGTGAAGATGATACACGATAAAGCTAAGGATTTCACTAGTACACGCTTTGCTCCTAAAACCGTAAATACATTTTATTTCAAATGGTACGTATAGGATGCGACTGTAAATATTTCCCATGTTTTGAGATTGAGTCTATTTAAAGTGATAGACAATTTTACTGTTAATATTTTTTAACCAAACGTCTTGAAGGTTTTGATACAAATTTTCCCTAAACTTTGTACTTACTAACTTTGTGCTCATAACACAAAGTTTACACTACATTTTCATAGTGATTTAAACTGAAACCAACCACGTAATTATTAGGATCGTATTTCCCATTTAAATTCTACCCGACAAAACATTTATTCTCAATGCCATATCGATAATATTTAAAACGGATATTTTATATTCATGCAACGTGTGAACAATTCACACAAAATGTAAAACGAGATAAAAAGTTTTTTATTTTAACATACATTATATGCACTTGAAATGTTTTCATGAAATAACAACATTCAATTTTTAAAATGTTTTAGTATTACGAGAACAGGTTTGAAAAAATCTATCATGAATATATAATCATTTCTTTTCTTTAAAAGCGTGCTGTGGCCCAAAGAGATGGATATACATACATACGCTCCAAGAACATTACGGTCCTTCTGACGCCGTTGGGTAAAAAAGGATTGTATTAGTGATAGAAATTAGAAAACTATTAGAACATACGAAGCAATGTTAATGTAATATCATAGCAAATTGTACGTCTTTTGATTAAAAATCGATACCAACTTTGATCATTGAACCGCGTCGTATAGCGGCCGGCACAGAAATCCCGGGCAATAGAAATTTCATTGTTGCCAAGCTAGTTGACTGCTACAAATGGAGTCGTTCGTATTATCCGTAGCCCGTAGCGGCGTAGACTTGGAGACTTCGTAGCGATTGTCACGGAACTGCGGGTTGAGTCACGCTACTTCGCGCCGGTTCACAAATATTAATTTGCAATAACAACTCTGCTAAACTGAAAAGAAAAACATTTTTACGCTGTGACTAATTTTCTCATTTATCATATATCGAATCAGATATGAGAGATATATTTTGTAAAAAATAAATTTAAAATTAAAATCATGAGAAGACCATGTTTTGAACTTATGTGGAAACGAACTTTTATTGAAAACTAACGACGTCTTTAGGAAAACTTTACTTATGAAGAAATGTCAGAACAAATTTTCCCGAAGTGATTGTAATTTCCATTTTAATAACAAACTTTTTTTTAACAAAACCTAGAAACATAATTTAAATATAATGTTGGTATGTAAGAACATACACAGTACATTGTACCTAGGCCCGAAGTCGGCGCTTAACATAATTTGTTAGATTACAACGAAGAATCCTGATCGATAGAAGCTGAGTTATTCTTCCATTTGTCGCGCACATACATAATGCAAATTTAAGACTTATATGATTTTCTAATGTATGCCATTGTCAGAACTGAACCAAATTAAAATGGGACCACATGGAAATCACCAGCTTTCAAATGAAAAATTAATTGTCAAAATCGGTCCACAAAAAATTGGTAAAAACAATCGGTACGTAAAAAAAAAATACATTCGAATTCAGTACCTCCTCCTTATTTGAAGTCGGTTAAAAAATTACTAACAACTTGTTAATAGTATTCAGTTAACAGCCGCCGGCGCGTTGGTCCGTGAATAAACCTTTACACCTACAAGCAGTCTTTGAAGGAACTCGATAAAGTCGCAAGTAGCCGTCAACTGCACTGTTTACAACTAACTATTGTCTGCCACGAAACAAGGGAAAGACAGAAAACTTCTTATACGAATGTTTATTTTTTCTTAGATGTTTCTTGCTCTTAACGGTATCTTTGTTAGGCTGCTTTAGTACGATGTCAGACTTGTTTTTATTTACACTTAACGTGGTTTATACAACGACGTTTCAATTATCGGAGAATCACAATAAATGACACTTTAATACTTCACATTATTGGTCAGTTATTGGTCTAGCAATTCTAGTCCTGTTGTAGTGTGTCTGAATGTGGTGGAACCCCTTGTGGTTCAACCCTGAAGTTATCACAGCCACACCTTTGTCTGCCTTATAAGAACAGTGTAAAGTGATGCTTTATTATGGAAAATTTGGCACTTGCGCACTGGAAATGTCTACGCCTAAGGAAGTTCTTTAACGATGTTAAGTAATTCCCGTTTGTAGACGTACATTTACACACACACTCACATACAAACACATGCGTAGGACATGTGTGGGACACACAGACACAACACACACACACACTCGCGTGCGCGCGTCCACGCAGACATACATGCACGCAAGTGTAAGTCGTTAACTTTTTTCGATTCGCTGCTGTATCTTGTATTTTTTTATTATTGTTATTATTATTTTCTTACACACAC
>DWPF01000793.1:0-10021 GCA_018251575.1 Cecropterus bathyllus | reverse complement strand
TTGTCACATTCACTCACTTACTCTTCATATGAGATTTTTTAAAATCTAATATCCACAAAAAATATATTTTCATTAAATTTTTTCTTATATACAAACTTTTTCCTGACAATAACAAACACATCAAAAAAATAATTATTCAATTCGATGGAGTTGATCGGAAGTTATGAGCGTACATACATTTCTGTGATTCATTTTTATTTATATAGATTTCTTACATTGCAAACTTCTGAATCTCTTCGACTTTTCTAACCTTGACAAAATGGGTCCTGTTATAAAACTATTACTACTGGATCGATACGCCGTTGTGCAATCGTTTCTCCACGTCTTGTAAACATTTTTACGATGTCTCGTCTTTACTTTGGCGATTATTTTGTTTTTCTGTAATTGACGGCAAGTTCAGCTCATCTATATAATCTACATGATGTTATATAGTCTTCCTCGAACAATTTACTATTCAACATAAAGATAATTTTTCAATTCGAACCAGTAGTTCCTGAGATTAGCCCGTTCAACCAAACAAACTCTACTGCTTTATAATATTAGTATAGATTAAAATTTAGATCACAATTGTGTGAAGGAATAATATTTATATAAAATAGTGATACTCTAGGGGTATCAACTTTGATCTCTGACGGCCGGCGGTCCAGGGATCGAATCTCAGGCCTCGCGTCTGATTTACGAAGTTAAGTGGCTTTTAAGTAATAAATTATATTTAATTTTAACAGTGAATTAAAATATCATGAGGAAACCAATAAGCATGAGTAATTTCTAGCACAAATTTCTCAATCGTATGTAAAGACTACTAAACCAAATTGGTCATAGTGGTGGACATATCATAGGAGTTCTAAGCGGTGTCCAGCAAGAGGACAGCAGTTGGATGATACAGTAATTATTTAAAATGGTTACATGATATAGATGTTTGGTGGTGGGCGTAACATCTGCGAGCTGTTGAAGCCACTTTTGCGTAACATCTTAATGCATTGGAAATTGGCATTTGTTAAAAAACACACACAAATGTGTGTTTTTTAACAAATAAAGGAAAAAAAGTCTATTACAAAAGTTATTACTATTGTATTGCTTGGTGTGCGCTAAAAATTAAATACGGTTAGGTTCTAGCAATCAAGATAAAAAATACAATGATCAGATCAAATAGAAGTATTAATTAAAATTGTATTTTGAATTGTCAATAAGTGTTAATTAAGTGCTAGATGTAAAATAATTCGCTGTAATTTGAATACAAAGTAAGCGCAACATTTTTTTTTTTAATTTATGCAACGAGTGGTGTGACTAGTATGTGGATAACAAAAACTCTTGCAAGGACGTCTAGATCTAAATGAATAAATTCGAAACCTAAGTAAATATTACATCGGAACTTTGAGAAGAAAAAATCTTGGCGAATTGCGACGTAGCTGCCATCTGTTGACGCTGTCTGTGACGCTACGAAGATGTTTGGCACGCGCTACGGCTTCATTGGTTACGTTGTGTTTGCTTTTTGTAAATACTATTGCTAAGATGTTTACGTTATAGTATGCAAAAGTAAAGACAGGATAATGAGTATTGTAATAGAAGAATTAACATATTATTCTGTTAACGAGGTCGTGGCCGGGTCAGTGTCGGCGGCGAACTGCGCCTCGCCTGAAATTCGTCTGGTGTCTGTTACGTAACTGCCGCCGGCGGAGCCGATTGATCAACCCTAAATTAGTAGATACGGGGGGCTACGCGGTGCGCGGGGAGTCTTACGCCAAACTAGGTTGGCCGCGGAAGCACACTAACCCCTAGAAAACTAGGGGTGCGAAACTCCTCCCCCTTTTCTGGTCACGAGAGCACAGCGATTGGTCCGCTCGTACAACCACTCGCCCCTCACCCAGATTACAATCGGTGGGGTGCGCTCATAGAAATAGTACTATGTGCTATTCTATGTACATATGTATTGTATGTAACAGTATAAGTAAATAATATATGGGCAGCCCTCAATTCGTGACATTGAAAACGCACTTTGCCGACACTCACTTACCCCTAATAGTGTGGCGTTAGAACATGCCTGTTACATCTAATGTTTTCGAAGTTACGTATCTAATAGTATAATGTCTACTGCTACTATAAGGGGACCGACTATCCTTTCCTGTTTATAAATTAACGTATTTTTTGCGGGGTTAAGGTTTTATTATATTAATTGATATGAAGATTATAAATACCTATGATAAACATAATTTACAATATTCCTATAGTTCCTATAAACTATTGTAAATATATGTTTATCATAGGTATTATTATTGGTAGTATGTCATCATTTCAATTTTTGCACATAATATATTTTAAATGCTAATGTTGGTTTAATGGGTAAAACTTTAAATTTAATTCAAAGTTATCCATTAAAATACATTAAATTTGTTATTGAAATTTTCTGATACATTAAGTATGCAAAAACTACAGGAAATAAAAAAAGACGTATCGTAAAAAAAATTCTCGAATGTGTTAATTAAAAATCAATTGTTAAATAGGTCTTAACATATGAATATTTTATTAAGTAGTTTTTTTCCACTTTATTGGTGATTGCTAAATAACACTAACGTGTTGCTACACTAATATGTAATTTAGTATGAATTTACACTAATTGTCGTAATAATCATAGAGTCGTCTGTATGATATTCGTGGAAGGCCTAATGTGTTTAATAAATTCTAGTCTTAATATAAAATTAATTTAATTTTAGCTTCATCATAATAAGCCAAAATAAGGAATATACGAAAATATTATTTCAATGTTATTCATGTAAATGAAATAAAAGCTTTTTGTAACTTGATATGTTTTTTTGTAAAATACAAGTCATTTATTTAACAACAAACGAAATTCAATTTGGTTGAAATTAAAATTGGTTGAAATTGAAGTTAAAATTTGGAATTACTTTCAAAAAACCTTTTAGTGCTGTGGGGGTTAGGTAATTCAATGGACATATTACAGAAGGGTGTTTGATTTGCGTAGGAAATATGTAGAAAAAATATGAGACTAACTGTTGATAGAATATTTTAAATTATTGCTGAATGCTGATATTAGCTGAAAACAAATGCTGCATCTGTTAAAATATTTCACTGTGTTTTGTTTCTATAATATATATGTTTTTGTTACATATTTAGGTATTTGTTTATGTATTCGTTTTATTTAATAATGAGCTTGTATTTGTTCTTTGTTTATCTTAACATATGAATTTTCTAGATTCAGTGTACAATTTGGATCACCAGGACATGGATTTAAGTTATGGATTTAAGTTATGCGTTATATTAGAGGCACTCAATGTTTGACTTCCATAACTGTATGTAGATATGTTTATATGTCTTTTAATTAATTAACCTTTAGACAATTATTGTGCTTACTCCCTTGAAGTCTTCATCTATCCTAGGAGATATTACAAAATATTTGCAAATCAATGAAAATCAATCAATGAAAAATAGTACGTACGAATGATTTCAGAATTTATACTTAATTTCTTCTTAACTTCTTATGTGCTTGGTACCAAAAATATTTCCGCTTTATGTCATGGTTCTACATAAATACGTGCGTTATAAATATAATACACCTAGTCGCATAGTGACAAGGCAAAACTCGATGCCAAGAGTAAACATTTCTAAGTACGACAGTTTCCTAAAACAACGTAGTGCAATTTCAGTTTAAATTTTTGCTACGTTGCTTGGTTATGGAACTACTGTGTAAATAACTATTTAATAAAAAGATTTGACTCCGCATGGGTTAATATAGAGATATCTTATATCTATATAAGTAATTTAAATAGATCTTTATAAATTCCTGTTATTAGATGACAATTTAATTAAAAATAAATTTCACTAAGCCATGAACGAGATGATATTTCATAAGTATTTGAATCTTCCTGTCATCTAAAGAATTATCATACGGCTATGCAGTCCATTCATAATTTTTAATCAAACACACTATGTACATTTTTAACTTACGTTTGTAGTAACGTTTTGGATTAAAGTTTGGAGTTGATGATGTAACCTTCTTGATAATTTATGAGATCAGTTCATGAAACCTGATAACGTTACTAATGACATCTCGTACACTATGAATATTGGAATAATTCGCGTACTTATGTGTTACTATATCCTTTTAATAGAACGTAAAAACACTGGAGTTATTGCAGTAGTAATGGGTAAAAACAAAGAAAAATCTGGTTCATTTTTTGTAAAAAGCAACGTTAGCTTTTTACAAATACAACTAAACTTACCTGATGAAACATGAAAAACATGAAGAACTAGCTCGACTATAAAGAACCTTGTAAATACTCAAGTCATACACATTGTCAGGAAACAAGTAGCTGGCAAGATTTTTGACTGCTTGGTTTCTCTTAATTAGGTTTTTTTTTCCTACGAGCTCAAGGTACCTCAATTTGATAGGTAAAAATAGTTCGTCCCTGTAGTTCCGCGATCAGAATAGGGCTACGGTATCCTTTGCCTGTCGTAAGAGGCAACTAAAAGGGGGCTTCCGGGGTTGGTCGCATAAAGTGGTAAAGACCAGTCGATGCGGTGGGCCCAGCCGGTCATCTGGGTAGAGACCGATGGGGTAATGCGCTCAGAGCACTTCGGATGTGTTCCTTTGGAGATCGCCGAGTCCTCTTCGCAGCGCCGATGACGGCCACCGGGGGTGTTTTAGTGTGGTAAAAATCCCACAAACCGTGCGTCGCTCCTACGGCGTCGGGTACCTTTTGAAGTTTTCCACAAAAAAGAAAAAATCGATCGTAGAGATAGTTACTAACCGCACGCATGTCTGTTCATGAAACGGGATCAGGGAATCAGTTCCTGAAATTCTTATTATCCTTTCATCAAAATAAATTATGTAAGAGTGTCATTTAATATTTTGACCTGACCCATCTGATTTAATGTTTTTATTAAATATTTCATTTTATTATATTTTAACAAATTTTGTGTACACAAACAATTTAAATTTAATTAAACAATTTAATACAATACGTTCTACATTTTCAAAAATAAAAATCCTTATAATTTTGCACATATCCTCAAAACGTAATAAAACCGATCTTACTTTTGCACTTAGGATTTAAGACTATAGGTTAATTATACATAATGAGTAATGCGGTTCAGTCCCTAACTAGATTTATTAACAATCTGGAGTTAGACAAGTTCATAGTGCTCACCGTTGCGCAAATACTTCACTACAAATTAAATTAACTTAATTCCTTGATGATTAGCGTTGTAAGAGTTCGTGACGGCTACAATGTAATGAGATACATTATACTTATACATATCTGGATGTTATTTTTCAATTCGGTTAAAATTTCTTCTATATGCACATTGGACAATTTGGGATGGAGAAAAACACCGAACTCGTTGACATTTATACTGACTGGTGTATGTGTGTGTTAATGTGTGTGCGAACTCTTCAGTACTGACGTGCAGTCCTAGGGATGACGCTTTTTTAAACAGGATACTTTATCAAAGCATCATATTGCTTTAAGTATATATACAAAGGAATTAATTACACAGGAGACGTTTAACTAGTAATAATAAGAGTTCTAACAATGTAAACGCAAGAAAAATATGAGTTCAAACTTTATTAACAAGAATAAATTTTCTGGAAATATTGATCAAAACTATATCTTTGTGGCTTCACTCCAGTTTATCATCTTCTTTTTCTTCAACAGTTCTTACGCAGGAACAACAGATGTTTTCAAAGTTTGTGGTAAAGTTCGTTTAAAGTTAGTTTCCATTTTTCTGAGTACCGCACAAAAGATATCTATACGAAAATATATTACTTTTGTAATTTCTGATACACGCTTTTTTATTAATTATCATTGAAAATTCTGTTGCGAAATTTGATTCTCACGTAGTAACGAAGTAGTAGATTAAATAAAAGCTTTAAAATATATTTCATTAAATAACAAAGTACGTAAAATACTGATTGTTATTGCTAACTAAACCTGGTACAGTGGCAGGTACACAGTGCAAACAAATTGCTTGACATAAAAGTAAACCATTTTCAACTATTTGTCAATATGTTTGTATACGACATCATTACTTTTTTAGCCCGGAAATTTTACGAATGACGTCCTAATGAGAAGACCTAGAATGTTATAAACTTGACGTGTCAGTTCTTTTACCTGCTATATAATATCTCATATAAATATATTAAATCAACACCTTTTAAGTACTTAGACTAATTCTCTTTGCGTTTATTTTTAATAGACAAAGATGATACAATTTTTTTACACACAGTTACAAATTTTACAAAAGAGAAATTATTTAAAAGGTTTATTGTACAACATTCAAATAGTTTATTTGAAACGACACAATGAATATTTCATAACTGAAATCTATTTAAACGAACTTGTGTTGGCTTTTTTTATTTAACGTCATTGTTAAGGCAATTGGATTTATTAATCAGTTTCAGCGTTAATGTTTTATTTCGAATTTTGTTACTTTATCCATATTCAATATTTAAGCAAAGAATTCGTGGTCATGGCAGTCCTGGAAAATCGCGAATATGAAGAGAATGCTCATGAGAATTTAACGTGAGTGATTACCTCGTTCAAATAACTATACGATGTATGTAACTTGGTACACTGCAGCCGCCAACTTCGTCTGAATGAAACTCGCGACGAAAGACTTTCGTTTTCCATACGAGCAGCTCACATGTTCACAGCTTTGCATTTTGTTTCCCGCTTTTTCGCTTCTGACGTCACCCGATTCATGAGCGCCATTTTAAACATAATAAACACTTAATTTCGAAATCGTACGCGAATAGTGGCTTTGCACTGTAAGTAAACTGCTAACTTAGAAATGACTCTCTAACAATTGATTTTTGAACTCCTATTTCTTTTTACGTTTCATTTTACGGGGGGCGGAAGTGACACTCCCCGGTAAAATTTTATAGTAGGTGAGGTTGAGCGGGCGAATAATTAAGTTGATTCTGATTGTAAGTAGTATAAATATTAAGTAACTAGTATATTAGTATAAAAATTAAATAATAATAATTGGAGATATACGAATATCTGCGTGCGCAATTTGATTTTTTTTTCTCTTAAAGTATATATCAATCTTCCTTTCAAGCGTTCCGCCTGGGCCTATAAGAGAATCGCCATATTTAGTATAAGGAATAAGATATAAGTAGGTAATAAGGTCTTACTAATAAATCGCAAAAAAGGAGTTTATATTGCCGTATGATAGAAATTTATGGTAGCATTACTATGTTTGGTTAAATAGTTCTAAATACTAATAATATGAAGTCAAAGACAATTATAAGAGATGTTTGACTCGTCTTACAGAATGTTGTCTTTTTAGACAGCGTTCGTCTATAAGCCAGTCTAAAGTGGCATAAATAGTTTTGGTAGTTTTTCTGCTTGTTTGTCCCCATTTTAGCAACTTGCAATTTGTATTTCTGTATCAATATATTGATTTGATTGTTATCCTGCTTTTTTTCTACTAGATTTCCTCTTCAGTTTTCATTTTCATTAATAGGCGGGTTGTAGTCTATTCAATTTTGTAGATTGATTAAAGTAACGCTTTTTAGAAGTTTCTATCAAAATAAAAGATATGATCTATTTGTGTGTGAGTGAGAGTAGATTATTTATCAACTTATATTTGATATTATATATTATGGTGTTGGTATGCTTTGTGCTGTTGTTCTTCGATGGCAACACCTCCTTCATCCCGCAGATGTCGTAGAACCCATTTGAAGCGGCCTATGACCAGCACCCATATTTTGATCTGAAAATAAGGTTGCCCTTCCTTATCCCTCTGTTATTAAATATAGACTATTCACTCCGACATTTCATTTGCTAAAATCCTCCAGCTTTTTTGGGCTGATAAAGAATAAGACTTATATACATACATAGATACGCTCGAAAAATATTACCCATCTTTTGGTGCAATCAGGTAAAACTAATATCAATGATATTGTTAGTATAATAAGCACGTACCTATAATGAGCAAGTTCCTGGAATGTCATTGTACGTTAGGTTCAATTACAATTCTTTAAACGCATTCATTGATGAAATTATATCCATAATATGAACGGAATATGATTTGTTTATCGTAATATTTATTTCAACGATTCATACTTATGTACGTTGTCTGTACCTACTGTGTAACAATTTGCGATATCCTATTTTACACATCATGTTTATATAATTTTGGGACCACTAATGGACATTAAAATATTTTCCAATAGGTAGATATGTCATTAGGCTCATGATAGGAAGCTTTATAATCCTGAAATATCGCAATTATCGGGAATCATCCCAATGATTACATTTTACATGGACAGACAGTTCAATATGGCCGTCACAAGCTATCTTTATGTCACCAGTCGTGTTTACTGTTGTATCCTACTGCCATCACAGTGCTGTGTGAGAGATGGTTTCACTTGGGTGCCATTGGGTCAGCCAAAAGCCAAAGGGTTTTGGTGGAAAGAGAGGACTCGAAGAGGCTTTTTGAGCTACCAACCTGTATGGTTGGTAGCTCAAACCATACAGGTTGGTAGCTCAAAAAGCCTTTCCGAGTTTTAATGACTATCTGATGAGATCAACCGGTACCGACGACCTAATGTGTCACAAATTTGCCACTAGTCAATTCGTACTTCGTCAGGGCGGTGGACTTTGGCCTAAAACTCTCTCGTTGTGACAGAAGAAGACAGACCAATTATTATCCCATTGCTGGGCA
Source organism: Cecropterus bathyllus (assembly GCA_018251575.1). NCBI lineage: Eukaryota > Metazoa > Arthropoda > Insecta > Lepidoptera > Hesperiidae > Cecropterus > Cecropterus bathyllus. The sequence continues at coordinate 1,333 of DWPF01000793.1, read as the reverse complement.
CTGGGCCCAGCAATGGGATAATAATTGGTGGTCAAGCCAGCTATCGTCCTTAAATCCACACTTGATGTTACTGAATTTTGTTGATCGGATGAGATCTGTTTTTTTAATGTTGCATAAGAAGTGTTAATCAAGTAATTTAAATATAAAACAAAAGTTACATGTTTAATAAACTTGAATGGCAACCTGTTTGTTAATTTTTAACCGACTTCAAAAAGGCAGAGGTTATTAAATAACAGTAATAATTTTGTAAATGAGACGGGTGAGGTTTGTGTGGCAAGGAATTACGTTGGCAGGCTTTTTATTTTTTGCAGTTTTTCAGATACGCTGACTGATATAGACATGATCGCGAACGCATACGTATGTACTGGTAACAATTTAAAAATAAAGTACTCGTCGAGACAAGTCAATCGAGCCAAAACTCAATGGGGTTGCGTCGTTACATTACAGAGTTCCTATGAGCACCTTACAACTCCATCATTAGACTCTGGTGACTCTGACCATTGAAAGACAAAGTACTCGTCAAGATGGTTCAAATGAGCCCAAAGTCGATGAGGTTGTGTCGTTTCATTGCGAAGTTCCTTTGGCCACCATACTTTTTTTTAAATTAAGCAGCAAACGAGTTTGTACTCTCCTTGAAGGTTATTAGTCACAGCCGCCCGTGGAATTCTGTAACCAACTACAAAATGAATAGATTTTATCTGAAATCTGAATTTGAAAAACACAGATATATAGATGGCCGTCAAATTAGCAGACTTGTGCCCACTTCGTTGGGAAATAGGAAAATTTGGTGTACTTTTTTGGAATAAATTTTAGATTTCTGTAACTAACTAACCCGACTGCCAAAATGAGGGCTTTTATCGCGTATGTATGTACATATTTATCTATTTGCATGCCAATTTGGCGAAACATGTTTTCTCTGTTATGTAAAATCTTGTTAACTATGGTACCTTTCAAGTGATTATTACAATGATTATTTTGATTTTTTATTACTTTTTTGTATACAATATTTGATATAGTGTTATTATCTGGCAGCAAAGTGTATTGTTTTTCTGTGGATCCAACCCGATATAAACCAACATATATCCGACTATGGGAAAACACATTTTTTTAAATCAATGCCCACATAGGCAAAGAAAACCGTGACTGGATACTGCTGCTTTTTAAATTATATGGAAATCCGTTGGAATCATGGGTATCCGCGGGATATGAGCGAGTTGTCCCACTGCTGGCCGCGGAAGAATAGTCGTCACGATTATATTATCCCGCAATTCTCTCATAAGCAGCCTTGTGTCAATACACATGTTTGGGGCGATCAAGTTCCTTAACAGAGCAG
>DWPF01000792.1:0-10026 GCA_018251575.1 Cecropterus bathyllus | reverse complement strand
GATCGGCCAGATTGTACGATTGACATTCGAATTTGTGTGTAGGCGCTCTTGTAGATGGTAGGCTATTGATTCAGTTCAGTCTTGTAACGGAAGATCGAAAAGATTTTGGGTACGATTTGTATATAGTATTTTTTGGTTATATAACTGAATATAGTTGAATTTTTTGGTTATATAGCTATGTAACTATTTATTCCAATCAATTCTATGTTATTTTATAAGTTCAGGCTGTATAAAACCATTGTATAAAAATAGGGTTCTAAAGATTTACATACATTATATTAACTTAAATTAATAAATTTGATTTGACTTGTATAATAAATATTTATACATAAACAGCGATGTAAAAATGGTAAATGTGGCTTTTGTCAGCCTACCACTGGGTAGGTTCACTTCACTGGCAAATGAAAATTGGCAGAATTCATATACCTACATTTGGTACTTCATATGAACAAGAAACATATGAGCATACATACCTACATACATGATATGAGATGATAGATACTGCGGTTACTAACACGCTGATTAAGATTTTAAGACAAATTACTTCACCTATAAATAAAATGTCTGATCCATATTATTTTAATTGGTGTTGCATAGTTATTAATTGGTACATGAAGCAAAAGTGAGATTTGGCATAGGTAGTAAAAGTTCACGTGGAGAAGGGGTGCAGAAAGATAAATAATACTTACCTATGTAGGTATAAAAAGTGTCACGTACTTATTGATTTACCTAAACAAAATAAATATCATATTGTTTACATTACTGACAATAGATGACAATCCCTTATTATCAACAACGTTAGTTTGACAATATTGAATTATATTATTTTATTTTATAAAATTCTACCAAGTGCAGCTTGGCAAATTAAATTTCATTTTATGTTTTATGAATGTTTTTCATGTAAGCCAAAATTTAATACAGACAAAATATACATACCTACTTATAAAAGCTTTTAGTCTATATAAATTTAGTTTTTATTTGGGTCTAATTACGATAAAATTTCGGACACTGAGACGGACAAGTAATATTAATAAAACTGTCTTCACACGGCAAGTTAATGTAGTAGCAAGTTATACTTATTTTATCAGAGCGCCGTAAAGTAGTGTAGTGCAATTGGCACTTTCATCCATGGTAGCGCAAGTTCGATTCCGGTAGCTGCACCAATAAAATATATTTAGTATATGTAAATTTAATTTACATGTAAGTTAACTGCTATGTCAAATACTATTGAAATATGATAAAACACTCAAATGCCACAGAAGTCCTCAACCTGTACCGAACCATAGCCGTAGCTATAAAGGGGAGAGTTCAACAGCGAAAATCGACGAAAAAAATGGATCGGCTAGTCGCTGGATTTTTTTCTAACCGTATGTTAAGAATGAGTAGGGTCCGGAATAATAGATTACCAAACTTGACGACAGAAAAACAAAAAATCTTCTGTCTGTAATTTTTTTTGCTCGCCTATGTTAAGAGGGACATCTAGAGGGAGTCTTATCTCTCAGCCTTATGTATTTACGCCCATTTCTCGCCCACACTGATCCTAAGTTTTACACAAGACAAAAATTAATTAAAATGAAATTAAAAGAATTCAATCCTCATTTAATCCCGTTAAGAGTGAAGATTTCAGATTTTTTTTTTCCAAAAACTTTATAAGACCGTGCCTCGCCTATAATATTACTTCTGCCAATAGAGTCTTATCCTAATTAGATTAGGAGTAAGAGATTTTTTTAAACTATTGGAATTCCAAACAAATTTGCAACCCACAAATCTCACCTAATTGATAGATAGTTCTTTTACAGTAAGAACGGACTTCATCTCCTATTCAACCCTCTTAGGAATTGATTTCGTAAAACGGTGAAATAGGACGTATTTCTTTATATCAAACTACAAATCCAAATACTAAGTTTAATTCGCTTTTCATCAAAACTGGCGACTTCCAAACAAAATTGCAACCCTTATTTTACCACCTTAGGGGTTGATTATTCACAAACGGCAAAATAAATATTTCGTTACCCGACTGCGTCAGAAGGGTAATGTTTTTAGAGCGTATGTATGTATATATGTTTGTTTGTATGTATGTCCATTTCTTGGGCACGCGCCACAGCCCAAAGGAAATAAATTGTTCAATTTATAAAACCATAAAGCGAAATACCATATTTCATTGAGCTCGCAACAAAATTGGCATATTTCCGAAAAAACTGTCAACCCCTATTTACCCCATTTAGGGGTTGATTTGTCAAAACAGTAAAATAAAAGTTTCATTATATTAAATCACAAAGCTAACTACTAAGTTTCATTGCGGTCGCGTTAAAATTGACAAACCTTTATACAAACTGTCATCCACCATTTAACCCCTTTGGGGTGAAAAATAAAAAAATGCGTTCTTAGCTAACGTCTACATCATATAAGGTACCTGTTGTGAAAATTTCACGTTTCTTCCTGTGGTTTAGGCTCTGCGAGTAATAAATTATATACGTACCTTATTTAAATACTTATATTTTCGAACGTTTTATCAAAACGTGACCGTTGTCTGAGTGACAGTGAAATGACAGTCGTCAGATATTCGAACTTACAGAACTACAGACGCAACAGGGCAAGTAATTATAATTTCCTCAACAACCATTACCAAGTTTCCTATTGTGTGCCGGTCGGTGGTTAGTCATTAGTTGAATGTAAGATTAATGAGCCGTTCCCACCATTAACGCGGTGATGACCTGTCACTGTCTAAACCACAAAAGGCTACCGTTGGGTTTGATCAAGAAACAATCATTTACTAATTACTAATATTTAAGTTTAACAGGCCAACAAGCGATAGGCCCGTAGTTGATGAATCTGCCGGTTATTCATTAAGTTTTCGCTAGCGGGTTTACCTCGCCACCGATCACAAAGTTAGTCCATATTTTTTGGGGTAAAGTAGCGCCCATGAGAATATTATAGACATCAATCAATTTATCAAATGTTTCCTCCCCAAACCTATCTTACTTTATCGTGAAAGTAATAATTAATTCCTAATAAGGATACGGCAAAAAACATAAATAGTGGCTTCAATTTAAGCTCGGACTTCCACGATGAGGGCAAAAATTATAGAGCTTTCACTACTTTGAAATTATTCTGGCTACAAAATAATTACAATAGACGCAATAAAATTGACTTATTTCAAGTTTTTGACTTTTTTAGAAAACATCTATGCAAAGTAGAAGGAGGTCAATGAGTTAGGTTTCCTGTTATAAAAGTTTTGTTTTAACATAAAATATTCTGATTTTCATTGTTCCAGTGGAAATTTCATTTAATTTATTTATACTGTAGAAACGTATGGTGACCGCTCCGCTACGCGGGTTCTTCTCGTATTCATACCCTAATTGCATAGAAATTGCCATTGTGGTATTGTGGATACGACCTACAGCCCTTGATTTATGTAGCACCCAAATACATACTACATTATCCTAACACGCACGAGATTTACGAAAAACTTTTTAAGAAGTATAAATCGTTTCATGACAGGAGATAACATTTCGCAAGCATTAGGGTCGGACTTTCTCGTCCAACTCTACATTACCTTTTCTTGTAAAGTTGTTACACAACACGTATTCTAGCCGTCTAACAAATTGGGATCATGTAATTCATTACCACACCTTACTTTCAGTTTCTTCTTTTTTCTTTGTGAGTTCTTAATTTATAAACTATTAATAAAATAATGCACACTTTCATTATAGAAGTTTTACTACCTTGTCGTTTGCAGAAGAAAAATGTTTGTTTATAATTTATAATATAATTATAATTCAAGTATTATTCAAAAATAATTGTTAATATTGACTTAATTGTGTTAATTTATTTCACGCGTCCTTCAACAAAATTTATGTGTATTAAAATATATATTCTTTATTCACAACAGAAACATGGATCCCGTATGAAGTGTTCGGCATGCAAAATAGTCGCTCACGTAGCCTGCATCGACATCCTCATAGACCGGGTGCAGTTCACCTGCAAGCCGACATTCCGTGACGTCGGCATCAGACAGTACAGGGAGCAGACGGTCACGCACCACCACTGGGCGCACCGCCGGTCAGAGAAGGGCAAGTGCAAGGCTTGCGGGAAGGTGATTCACTAGCTTACATGTATTATCTATATTTTCAGTATCTATTTATCTACCGACCTTTTCAATTAAAATGATGTAAGTTCTAACACAATGCACTCAAGAAAAATGCGTTTGAATCATAGGCGTTGCCTTAAATTCTTTCTCAAAACCGACTAGTGGAATTTACGGTATTTACACGAAGCTCATTCGCTTTGCTTATGTAGAAAGTCAGTTTGAGGATCTTTGTTACTTACGTCATTGTAATTGTAATGGGTACTGACCTAGAGCTTTAAGTGTAACGTGGTCTTGAGAATTACACTGCGTACGCCGCACCTTAGTAATGTTAATTTCGAACATTACAAAAGTAACGTAAGCCGAGCTTTAAATGCATCGCATGTAACAAGAGACCGGAATATATTAAAAGCTCATATAAATTTGCATGTAATATCTTCGAAGCCGGTACGTTATGAAATTCATCTCATATACCCAATTATCAAAATAAATATAAATAGTAAATATTATCTCGTTTTCAAACGAGAATATATCCAGATATTTTGTGGTCAGTATCCTCTTTTTTTAATTCAACATATTTGTTCATACGAAGTCGTGGGGTTTGCTTATGGTTATTTTTTATATGAAATAAAAAAAACCTAACCTTGTATCTTACAGAGTCAAGAAAATTAATATCCGGAACTTATCGTATTTGCGGGAATAGTTGGCAATTTTAACTATTATAACAGAAATAAATATTTTACAAATACACGACCAAGATAAATATTTTCTATTCAGTGTCATTATCATACCTATGTTAGAATACATTGTACATCCCACGGTCAGAATGACTTTTTTGATTTTGTAGAGCACCCAATATTTGCATCACTTTGCATTAATATTTAATTTTGCAATTTTTTTATGTTGCACTCATGTTTAATTTTATGTTTGTGTCTTATAACCTGTGTGTGTTTTTATTATTAACTTTTATATTTGCTAACGATAACCGCTGAAGTTAAAACATTAGCCTCATTTAGGAGCACTCAAGTAAAGATAAATTAATAACCCGACCGTACAAAATTTTATATCATCACAAGGGAACCCAAACCATTACACGCTTTGTTGATAAAATCAGAAACAGGATTAAAATTGTTCTTTAATTAATGAATTCAGTCGTCCGGACATGTCAAATTTCCAGCAGCAAATACCCTACTGTTCGTTAATGTGTATTTGAATTTCATATGTTTAACTAGATTTATCATGATCCAAGTTTTCAATGCCAATATATTGATATTTTTTCGATGCTTTTTAGCTACAAATTTAGATCGCTAGATATATTTATATATTTAGATCGTATACGTATCAATATGTATTTAATCGCTCTCTGATTCAAATATTAGTTTTTTTTTTTTAAAGAGTTTCCTATTTCTATACGAACTATTTTTTCCATTGGGTTAATACGGGGCTGATTATAAAGTGACCTCAGTCATTTTTCTATTCCAATCGATAAGGCTTCACGCATCGATGAGAACTTTTAGACGTGAATATAGATTTTTTTTAAGTAATTAATAATTTGATAGACGACGTCTAAAAATGTAAAGTTTAATCAGGAATTTGAATCCAGGAAGGGCGGGAAGGAAGGCTAGAATGCTTACTAGGTAAGCACCTTTCACTGCTTAAATAATAGGGAAGATAAAACTTGTCTTTCTACCTAATTAACTTAGACTCCTTCTGTGTGCAATAAATGTAACACGAAGAAGGCATTGCTGCCCATCAGTGTCTGTAACATACCATAAAGCAATGCGCGATGTTTAATCACGGCCCTAGCTACCTTTAGCATCAACAACTCGCGCTTCGGTGATTGCAACGATGCTGTGTCATCTTACGGCGACATACAACGCATCACATTTTGATGACTTAGTTCTTTCGATCACTTTTGAAAAGTGATATAAGGTCGACAATCTCCTTCTCTCAAACGTCTCCTTGCTTTCTAAAAGCAGCTAAATCATCGATAGCCTATAGCGTTTTAGTTGTAGCATATTTTTATTTTAGGATAAATATTGATGATAAATGATTTCCAATTTAAATATTGTCTTCTTAACGGCTTTTGTCGCTCGGTTTCTTTTGAATAGTTTCTTGAAAACAAAGTGTTTTACTTCAAGGATTATTATGTCCAGTAGTCGTCATTTATTATTGTCTACATAGACTTAATTGTCCAATTAACACTCCTATGTTATTACTTAAACCGCACAGTCACTGGCATTAACTTAACAGAGATTTGCATTTGGCTCGCATGTGACACGGCATGAAGTTAATATTCGTCGGCTGCCCGATCTCAAAAATTTATATTTCATTTTTAACGACACATGTTAGCATACCACACGAATAACCCTTGCAACATGCATAGTACGAAAAGGTACTTACTTTGCTACAGCCTTGTGTGATTTAGTATAGTTTTTTTTTTGTTTAATGTATTTTCATAAATTTAGCCTTCGGTTTTGTTATGATTTCCTTCATTATGATCTTATGATTTCCTCTTGTTAATTCACGCCGATCCAAAGTATGTATTTTTATGATTACCTAAATACACATAATATTTCGTCATTTTAATGGTAGGTTTTCATTAATTGTAAGAATATCTTTACAAGGTGTTTTTAATCTGAAAAAAGTTTGATCATAATTCTTTAAATAAAAATGTTTCGTCTTTTATGTTTATTTGCTCAATATACGCATAAATGACACGAGATCATGTTATAAATTATTTTACTATTAAAATAACAGCAGTTAAAACGCGGATGCAAAGTTAATTGAAATTGAGGAATCTTTTTCAATCTTTTTTGTGATAAAACATTAAAAAAAACAACGTTTTGGCATTTTCTTCCCTTAGAAAACCTTTTCATTTGATACTCATAATATTCGGATAAATATATCAATTAGTCCGCCCTCTTGGAGCATTCGCCATGTTGGACTTAGAATAACGTCACTAATTTAATGATGTAATGCAAAAATAGGCTGGAAATTTCAACTCTGTTGGGGTTAACTGTCTTTAAACATTTGGTCCTCATGTAAATTCGAACTAACAAAGCACATTCAATAAAAGGTTGTAAAAAAGGAGATCCGAGACTAGACAAAACAACATAATGGGATTGAAAACGTAAGGCGTAATAACTCACTCTGGATTACAAGCTCATTTTGCGTGACGCCCCTTATTAGATTTATTAAGAATGGACTTCTATCTGATACCCGACCTCTTCGTCCTAAAATACTTTCGGGATAAAATATCGCCTATTTCCGTATATTTCCTTACATTTCAGTGAAAATTCCCTTAACATCAGGCAATCCATATCCAGGATCAGCCCACTGAGTATCTGTAGTACTGAATATCCAGACATATTTATAAGAAAATAAAATCGAATTCTGATATTTTAATACTGAGCAAGTAACCCATAGGGACACTTCAATGTATCTTATTTGCATAATAACATTCAGTATTATTATATAACACAACTGTTTTATAACAGTATTTTAACAGCTACAAGGGTCGTAAAATCATAAGTTTTTCTTACGTTGTTGAAGCCTTATTTTTGTAGTTCATAATTGTTTTATGTTCATTAATTTGCATGTTTGTTTGCATGGTTTTTGTGTCACAGTCATTCCGGCGCAGATGCTGTGGTTGGTGCATATCGAAACAATATTCTGTCAACAAGCCTATAGCAGTAAACAATGAAATTGGGGATCGTGTGCGTATTCCAGCTATGTTGCCCGGGTTTGGTGCTATTTTATGTTGTCGCTTTTTTATTATATTCAACGCCGTTACACACGATAAATAAACTAAATAATAAGTAACTATATAATAACATGACAGTTTTGACATAACAATACATTCTTATCGTGTGTGGCGTGTCCTAACCGCCTCACCTCATACGTAATAATAATACGTTTATTTTATATCTAAAGCTTGTTTTTGTTTCAGTCATTACAGGGGAAGTTGTCATTTAGTTCGAAAGAAATTGTAGCCCTCAGTTGTTCCTGGTGCAAAGAAGGGTACCACAATAAAGACAGTTGTTTTAATTTAGAACGGATAGGTGAAGAATGCTCATTAGGTAATTATCATTTATTTATAAGATAAATTTTTTATTTCATTCTGTCAAGATAATGTGTGAATTATTTTTAGGCATTATATGAATTTAAGATGCAGAGATGCGTCCTTGGTATTGTAATCAGAAGAAGAAGGGTGGTAACTTATAAATCAAAAACATAGGCTATCAAAAGGTACCAATTAACAACGAAACTAATCTACATTTTTTTATTTTAGGATCGCAATCTAACATAATTGTACCACCGTCATGGATCGTGAAACTTCCAAGAAAAGGTAGCTTTAAATCGTCTTTAAGAAAATCTCCTAAGAAGAAAAATGCAGGAAAGAAAAAAGGGAAAGAGTCGAAGAACGAGCAAAAGACCTTTGTAATTAAACCAATACCTACTTCCAATGTGAAACCTGTGTTGGTTTTTATAAACCCTAAGAGCGGTGGAAATCAAGGTGTCCGACTACTTCAGAAATTCCAATGGTTGCTCAATCCACGACAAGTGTTCGATCTCACCCAAGGTGGCCCAGGCCCTGGGTAAGTGTGTCATACTATAAACTTTTGTACGTAGTAAGATATTAACAGACAAGTACTTTTTATAGCTCTCGCCGCTCTCTACCTTAAAACAGAATTGTTTTAGATATCTACACTATACGCACAATGTTCAGAGTTATAACAATTCCTACCCTTAATAATTTATTAATGTGTAAATCTGACGGTTTTTGCGATGAATTGATTGTAATTTTTGACACTACATATTAAAAATTAAAAAAGGGCAGTACATACATACATTCATTTTAGTTGAAAAACGGAATGATAATATTGTTATTCCTGATAAAATATACGAAAGAATACCAATGACATTTAAACTGATACATAAACAGGGAATCTGAACGAACGATGTATTGGAATCAACTAGTTCAATATAATGTGAACTAGTCGATTCTTAGAGTATTTATATTTTTGTCGTATAATCAAACCCATTAAAAATAAATCACATTAATTTGTAGACATGTAATATAACAATGTAAAATTATGGAATACTCAAATAAAGAGAAGCAAGCAGTTCAAAAAGATTATCGGAAAATTGAATAATGTTTCAAAGTTCAGCAGTGTTTGTTATTCAGAATTTAATTAAACTTCAATGTTTAAGTTCAAACGTTATACCATACTAAAATAGAGAAACATTTTACGTAAATTTTCTAGAAAAAAAGTTACCCTTTATTCGAGCCTGGATATTAAAAACTCAAATGAAAACGTTATTTATAAAACATATTGCGTCTTTGAGCCATCAAAGCGTATTGAAAAGTTATTACGAACCGATAGGATTTTACGTTAGCAAAATTCCTCCGTCGACCCTACTTAAAAACTGTATATCTATGTACCTTTAAGTATGTACCTTTTCAGTAACATGTCGGATATTTATAAACTTCCTATAAGAAACTCATGTATTCAAGCATGACGATTCAATCTCCTTTGTTGAATTTATCGACGGATCTAAGATTTCGACATCTGACAGATATTGTTTGTTCCGCATATTTTGAGCTTGTTTGTCCCTTTTTGCTGATAAAAAGGAATATGTACTTTTAACGACATCGTTAGTCTGAGTTCACTGTGTGTCATTTACTTGATTTTTTTAATTATTAAAAGTATTCCAACTCTCACATCGGGAATACTAGGATACAAGGACAGGGCAACCTGGTCTAGGAGTACGCATCCGGTAAGAGTATTTTTTTTTATAGTATGAAAGTAGCAAACGAGCATGCAACCCACCTGATGGTAAGTGGCTACTGCCGCACATGGACATCTGTAATCAACCCTAGGTAAGATCAAAGTGTCACCTAAGGTTAGCCACAAATGCGTTGCTACCCCTGA
>DWPF01000791.1:0-10030 GCA_018251575.1 Cecropterus bathyllus | reverse complement strand
ATACCCAGATATTACAAATATTACATACATTATTTTTTTTTAATTATCTATATTTTACAATGGAAGTGGCTACTGTCTAAAAGGAAAAACCCTGACAGTGGACTCTTTCCTGTTGTAATCTGGTAAAACCCTATTCTGAACCATTTTTAAACAGTTTTTTTTAGACTGTTTTGTTAACTCTTGTCGCATATGATTTATGGAGAAGTAATAAGTCTGTTTTGGTCAAAGAGAAGAGGTTAGCCACTTTCTGATACAGAAAATTACTCTGTATTATTTTGTAAGTTTAGTGCAGTTGAATATACATATGTAGTTTAGGGCTAATAAATAAAAGAAAGTCGTCTTAAAATACATATATTTAATTGCGTAATTATTTTATCGATACTGTAAAGTAATTGATTATTAGGTTCTATTCTACAAATATAGAACGAAACAATCGGATATAAATAGTCTTTGCGTACCTGTCTGTTAAAACAGACATATACCTAAATAAAATTGACTTATCCACCGTAATAATAGGTGAATATGTAATATCCTAAAACGGCACAGTTAACATAACTGTACCATTTGCATTCGAGGCACACGTTTTAATACATAAAATCTATAAATGGAATTATCACTGCAACCCAGTCTGCGACATAGTTGAGGAAAATGTACACTGTTCGATTTGTTCATATTATACCTCTTAAGTCTTACTACAATTATACAATATATATTAATAACGAAATACATCACGAATAACGAAATACAACAATAAAGCGTTTCATAATATAGTCCAACTGGTGATTTGTGGATAGACCGCAGATTATCGGATTGCAATAATATAGTTCTTCTCGTTCATTTTTTTTATCTTAGGCCCATTTGAGAGTAAAGGGCCATGTTGTCTTGCAATGTATGCGGTACTTCCGTCATGTACGCGGATCTCGAATTATATTATCATACGTTATGTTATCTAGCACAAAAACTAAAAGAAGTTTATAATTGTTAATAATAGTATGCTTACAAAGTATTTTACATATAGGTATAGAGATTAGAGAATCATTTAACAGGGATAAATTACCCGTAAGGCACTTTTATCTTCTAAAAAGACCTTCTAAAACGTAGGCACATGACCTATTTATATTTTAGCTGCAACCTGACTTATACATGTTAAAATAGCTACATTTACTTAAATAAACATTTTTAAAGATGTAAATAATTTATACAGATAAAGCTAGCAACAGATTGCAAAAAACTCACTTTATTATCATTGACAACAACTAACACTTCTATCGGTGTAGGCTCCAGTTTATTTATAGGCCACGTTTATTATTATGCAGGTATATAGGCATAATGTAAGGCTTATATGGCAGAATATACTCTTATCAAGCACACTCGGTCTATATGTAACACGCCTTGTAAATGCGTGTGTTCTTCAGGCACGAGGAGCAAGGGCACGTCGCGAGGCACGTGGCACAAGGGCCCACGGCCTGACGTGTGGTCCGCGAAAAGTTAGTTGCCTCCATAATCGCGCAGCTCGCGGTTTCCAAGCGGCAGAGTAGGCCGGTAGTTGTGCAACAGTTCCATGGCTTCAACGCCACAAGATGCTTCACCACAACGTAACTTTCTCATTAGCGCTAACTGAAAAAATAAAATTGAAACATTTTTTAATTTTTAAACCGAAAATTATTTACTTAAATTATTTATTGATGCCGCTTTTAGGACAGCCAAACTAAACTAGGAACAGCCCAAACTATGTACAAGTACTCCGGCCTAAATTTTTTTCTAACAGTGGATCGAACTCTGATGCGTGTTTCCGCGTTTAAATTAATTTTAGAGCATCTAATTTCAAGTAGATCGGTTCTTAATTTTGTTTTATAATTTTCCAAGACATCAAATCACACCATATAAAAAGACTTTTTGCACGGATTAAGTATATTTTTGCAAAAAGACGAACAGGTTATTTGAAAGTAAGTAATATTGGAAAGTGGGCCGGTTGTTAGCGCCGGCGTGGCGAGCGCTAACGTAAAGCAGCGCCATAGGAAACCGGTAGTCGCTCGTCAGTTATTTATAACAAGCTGAACCCCGCGGTTATACCCGCGTTTAAAAAATGGAACTTGACATGGTTACATACAGCATTGTTTCAGAGAGGACTGATAGCAATTGACATTCGCTTCAATGACAGTGGCTGCGTGCGCGTAGAGCGCGGTTTTGATTTATATACATTTTCTAAAATAGAAGTAGCGTAAGCCTTATGGCATCAGCTATCCAATAGTGAAAGTCCCGTCAAAATCGGTCTAGCGGTTTCAGAGATTACCGGGAACAAACAGTCGTATATACTTCCATATGCCTTTGGTAAAAAGCTGTTTTTTTGATATTACAAACAGACACTTCAATTTTATTTATATGTTCCTATAGATTGCCGCCGAATCCAAACGGGTTTTTAAGTGTTCCTCATTTAAACGAATATTTGAAAAGTCTACATGCCATAGGCCGCTTGTAAATACGTAATGATTAAGTCACCGTACGATATGTACGATGATAATAGGTATTTAGTGAATGCAACATTGATAAATTCATCATCGTTATCATATCACTTATAAATTAAAACATGAATGTTTTTATGGCTCTAGGTCAACAACGATTCTTTGACCATTTTCCTTATGTAGGTGACATACTTATATTTCAACTTTCTGTGAACAAAAAAAAGCAACAAACTAAAATGAAGTAAAAAAGTGTGAAAGTTGCTTTTTAATTTATAATTCTAAAAGGGAGTAGTTACTTGTTCTGCGGAAACTTCGACGGGATCTTTGAAAAGGATCCATGTGACGGACTCCGTGCAGGGCGGCGTGGTGAGGGAGCCGGGATAGGTCCAGTAGGCGGTGCGCGGGGGTAGCAGGCGCGCGGGGTCCAGCGCCTCCGCAAACGTCACCTTGTCACCCTTATGCTGGATGTAGGGAAGCAGCCGCACCACCTTCTCCAGCTCCTCGTGCTTACTGCCTACCTGCAAATAATAATCACAATAGGTTATGCTCTACTTTTATCAAAAAAACTATTTGAAGCATTCAGAATACTTATTCCGTATTATAAAGTTGCTCAATCCTGTAAGTCCAAAAATATAATATACCTATGCTGTACGTTCAAAGAATATCTGAGTAATTCTACTGGTATTATTCTGTGATATTTAATACAATTCATAAATATGATCCCATGACTATATAGGTATTTCCTAGTCTTGTTTGTTTAAGCCCTTAAAGTGCCATTTTTATTTTACTTGGAATAGATAAATTAATGTTTACTAAGTGGGTAGATCTTGAACTCTTGACGTCACAAACGACGTTCAATAATAACCGAATCTTCCTCCTACCACGGATAAAACAGCCAGGCGTAAGCATTTTACGTTCACAATGCTCTAACTAGTGTATTTACATAATAATTTACGCACGTGTTTACCTACTTATCATTACAATTTAACACCATAACTACATATTTGTATTGAGTTCATAAAACTACGAAATCATATTTTTGATGTTTGAGCTCGAAAGTAAAGGCGTCAGTGCGTTAAGATTTAATAATATCTTTTACGTTTTTGAGTGTCGCTGTGATTTTAGCATTTTTTTCTTTGATATTATTTTGATTCTTCTTAGAATACTTCTATTAATTGAATGCATATGATCCGGTGTATCTGTCAGATACATACATCGGCCTTGCTTGTAAACTCAGATTAAATATTCACTACTACTACTTACCAACATGCCAACGTTTGCTATATTTTGTTTTATAAAAAGCAAGTACATATAAATATGTAAGCATTATGCGGGCGGACTGGCAGTCAAGATATAGCTTATGAATTAGTATGACACAAGATAAAATGTGAATTATAAAATTAGTCACATGAGAGATCTTATCTTTTTATTACACTAACACTGTAAACAGGTTTTAAAAATTATGGCTTAAGTAGGTAACCTTTTTAAAACTGCTTATGTAATTTGATCTGCTTATAAACAGTGACTAAAAAACTAGCCTTCAAAACAGACTTACAAAATAGTCAGATGACGATAATGAAATAAAAAACGATTAGATTATTAAGTAATAATTGGCTGGTAGATATAAACGTAATATATATACATATAAGGTGATGGAACTGTTAAGGTGGTAGAACTGTTTGTGGTTAGACTCGGGAAGCACCACCTCCACACCTATATCCTTATAAGAGCAGTGTTAGCTGCTGTGTTCTGGTCTGAAGGGTGTGGTAAGGGAGACATAACTTCTTTTCCGAGGCATTCCATCTTAGTCCTCAGGGGAAGCAACGCATCTGTGGCTAACCTTAGACCATTTTACTTACATACTTTAGACTTTGACCTTATCTAGGGTTGATTACAGATGTCCATGGGCAGCAGTGGTCACTTACCATCAGGTGGGCTGTATGCTCGTTTGCTACTTCCATACTATAGAAAAAATAACTAACATTTTCTACATTTCCAGTTTATTTACGTATATAATGTTACAATATTTTCATGTAGTATAAATTTAGTTCTAAATCCTCTATATTGAATTACCGTAGTAACATTGCAGATGTGTGCAACGCTATACATACATATTGCGTGACCTTTGATACCCCTGCAGGTGAATGACGCTCCTAAAAGGATTGAGTTGCGAGGCTTCCCGCTTCACCGACGTAAGCCGTTCTTTTACTATTTGCAATTTGTCAAAGTCAGGTAAATGTTCATGAAGTGTTATGTATGAATCTCGAAATATCAACAGATTTAATAGAAAGGGGAAATAGGTTAACGACGTCAAATTTTGTAACTCAGTTTTACGTCCTTACTTATTTTTCTTTACGTAAGCAGTAGGTACCTAACGTAAGTTACCAACATATTGCAATGTTGTTTATGTGTCTGGTATGGTACTAATTTTAACACCGTGATTAAAACTTCAGTATGAGTATTTAATAAGTAATTTTGTTCAGTGTGAATTGTCGCCACTAGGGTTCACATACTAAATTTGTTCGTGTGACGGATGCATTCAATCAACTCCGAACGGCTGATTTGTTCGTACGCAGGGTTCAGTTTTACACGCATGCCGCGTAGGTATACATATTGTTTTTATAGCAAACTCATCATTTCATACAATTGTTTTTTCACAAACATCGAATGAGACCAAACTTAATATAATTATGCCACAAAGTTATCAAACATACTACAAATAACTATTATCATTCTCCCTACGAATATCGCATGTGTATACTACCTCGTATTATACGATAATTTTAATATCCGTTTTTCCAAAACGAGGCAATTATTACATAGTGTTAAAGTAGCTAGAATAATTGTTTACCGAAAACAGGTTACGTAAACATTTAAAGTTTAATTTTATCCTACTTACCATTAGTAATACACCTAAAACCGCCAATCCGTCTGGTTGACCAGCGGCTTCCGCGAAGCTGTGGTACTTGGTGGTGTTCCAATGGACGAGGTGGAGTTCGCCGGAGAAGGAGCGTCCATCCACAGTGTGCTCGGAACCCTCGCCGTTGACCGCGCCCCAGTGGCAATGCCATTGTTCCAACTTGTATACGTCAGATCCTAGCGGTCCGCCTCGTAATTCTGTAAACAATCAGTTCAAAACATATAATATAAAACAACTGTCTAACATCAAGGTATTTAACGAACTTAAGGCTTGCGCTTTCAAACGTTTATAGTGATGAGACGCTGGCAATATTCGTTAAAAATATCAGATATAGTACCTTTGTAGTTTGACTTCGAAGTCATTGCCGCAACATCTATTTCGGCCTAATAAAAATTGTGTCAAGCACTGCTGTTACACGTAATTACACAGTTTGATCAATAAATCTCCCACTAATCAGCATTGTAGTAAATGCTCTAGGTATGCTCACTAAGTTACGCCGACAAACCGTACACAGTTGGTATTTAGATGAGACGTACAATGTAGGATTTGGCTCATTTTAGTTCCAGTCCGATAACCGATTTTGAAATGGTGCTGCTATACGGGTAGATTTAAGGTTACACATTTGTAAGCTAGGCACGTCATCGGCAAAGTTCATTGCAACAACAGTTTTGTATTCACAAGCCTTATGTACAGCTAGACGGTGCAAAAACACAAAAGATGGCAAAAATACATAGATATGCATTTCTTACACGAAGCCGTGAATCATATCCATGTCGGGAAACTTTAATAAAACGGCTGGTATAGAATTTACCTACTTAGGTAAATAGGATATGGAAATTTGGAACTTACTAATAATAACAAAAGAGGGATACACTATGCTGTGACTCATAACAAGGGGAGTTTGTTCCTGCTCGAAGGAATTGCAAATTCGTTCTAACCCTTATGTAAATCTAAGTGATTAACTTTAACCTAAACACATTGTATTCGTGATGTTACCAGACATGCCAGTCTACACTAAAAGAGGCTTATTAGGCAATTACTTGATATGCTAGATACCTACTTAATATAATTACATTTATTTATTATTTACGGAATACTACTGTTACTGACGAAAATAAATTACTTCTGTAAATTACTTGCTCTCTTTAGAGGCAATAATTTATGATTTTAGTTTAAATAAATCTAAAGTATTTGTTATTTAACTTTTATTTTTTAAATATTTGGACCAACAGCGCTATTGTGCCTCATTATTTTAGTGCTAGAGAATGCGAAAGCTCCTTTCAAAAACCCTCCTGGGGCATGAATTATATTAAACTAACTTAAAGGTTCTATTCTTACGCCGAAAACGTATAGATATAGTTAATCTACGTCTATGTTTAAAACTAATATAAATTGTGGTCTTATTGGCATTAAAACAATGTAATGCAACCTTCAATCTGAGTTTACTTGCAAAATGATTGTTTAATATTTTTTTAATAATGGCAAAAAGTAGTAAAGGTCTGTGCAGTGACATTGTTGCATAAAAACCGTAACAAGAGTTGATGTCATGTTTATAAACAGTTTTGCATATTCTTAATTGAACTGAAAAAATTGCCTCGTACATGCGTAAGTACCTAGAGCTATGCACGATATACTTTTTAATTTAAATTTATACTTTCAAAGTCATTAGATAATATTTTTCAGTTTACGTTCATGATGATATATGTCTAATTGGTTCGTTGCATGTTATTTTTTAAATTACCTACATAGTTTTTTTGTTTGTACCTTCTATTATACGGAATTATTAACAGGTGTCACGTTGAAAATAAGGTTATTTACAAGCATAGATGCGATACTGATGATTGTATAAAAGAGTATCGAATTTCTTTCAATATTGAATACACGAGATGTAAATGTGAAAATCTGAATAAAGGTTAGATTAGGTTAGGTTTACAAAGAATTTCATGTAACTATAACGTCACTGTTATTGGAGCAGTGACGATAGTAGGACACGGTAGTCCTCCTAAGGACGATGCATGGATGAATAGTGATATACCTGATTCGTATCCATTCTCGTCGACTCGCCAGCAATAGCCTGGATTGACGACGGAGCGGGGGTGGTTCACGGAGTACTTCCATACAAGGGGTGGGGCGCTACCGCCGCTGCTTGCGAGCGACGTGTCGATGTCTACGGGACTCTGCCTCGCGCCTCGGGCTTCAGGAAACTTCTCTATCCAGGTGGCTGGTCCTGGGCACAAATTTATGAAATAGTTAAGTAAATATATTTAAATATACACCGTAAAAACTTTTTTAAATCAAGTAGATCATCCATAGTGATATATCTTAAAAGTATTTCTTATCTAATAAACAGTGTTGTATATCATAATAATCCATGTCAACACAATACCTTTCATTCACTTTTATAGGCAATCAGTCAAGATTACTATATCTATAGGTAGGTACATACAGTTGCTTGTCATAATATTTCTTGTAACGTATATGTTTATCTTCGCACATGTTAACGTAGGTACTTACTTACTAATTATTATAGTGATAACACAAAGTGTCGTCCTAATCATTTTAAGTGCATATACATATAATTGACATTTCCGACGTGGGCTATTTGTTAAAGATTCGAATTGTCATAATGTTTTACTTAAGACAACGTCTTTACTGCCTGACAAGCGAAAAGTTTTTTGCAAATATTAGTCTAATTTACATAGTAGTATCTGATGAACAAGCGCCGAAAAACGAATAGCCTATACATGGTTTTTGTTAGACATGTCACGCGTTATCTTATCAGCCGTTTTCGCCACCACCGCCCGCGGGCGCCGAGCTTAATAAACGTTTTTATAATGATAAATCATGTTTATTGTTTGTATTGCATAATAACTTCCTGCAAGTCTGAATAAAATTGACGAACTAAAGCTATCAAATGTTCGAGTTGCGTTCTCTACGACTGCTTAACTTTGTGTGGAAGGAGACTAATACGTTTAGTTTTAACTTTCACTTGTTAGTGATATACTTTGTTACTTCTGATACATATTAATTGTAATACCCGTATAAACTATTATATTATAAGAGGTACTAATAATTAATTTATTTATAATATATAATAATTAATTCCCGATACGCGAGTTATGATACGATACAATATGACACGGATAAGTACATACTAAGAATGAGAAAACCAACACAATATTGGTATCATACATATCATATCTAAAACTATATTTAATACGCAAAGATTGTCGTAACTTGAACTTTTACAGAGTCCTTTTTACAGAGTCCATGTAATATAGTAACAAACATTTTAAGAATTATTACGAAGTATTTACTGCACTTGGTCATCGCAATCATGGAATTCTTCAAACAATGTTTAATTAACAATAGTTTGGCTACATAGGATACTTCTGACATCGTAAATGTTCGTACGACGGTACCCACTTACCTTCACTCTCTGTCTGACTCATTGCTAGAATTAATTGTACCGAATGAGTCTTTTTACCGTAAAAAGTGATTATTATTACTGCATATCTTGAAATTTTCACCATCACTTTTGAATAAACCTAAGTCTTGCTTGCTTGCGTGAAAATTTATAAGTGGAATGTAATTAAATACATTTAAGAAAAAATATATAAAATCCACTTAACAG
This sequence comes from Cecropterus bathyllus, assembly GCA_018251575.1. Lineage (NCBI taxonomy): Eukaryota > Metazoa > Arthropoda > Insecta > Lepidoptera > Hesperiidae > Cecropterus > Cecropterus bathyllus. Next base: position 1,014 of record DWPF01000791.1, on the reverse strand, counting down.
GTACGTAATGGAATACGTTTGGAATTCATAATTACGTTGAACTCTAGGTTCAAGTGCGAGATCAGTCAAAACTACTCATTATTCACGATTTCTTGGTAACATCGACCGATAAAATTATTTCGCTTTCAGGTGATTACATTGTACTTACGAACAGGTGTACTTGTTGAATAGAATAAATGTAAAGAAATATACCTTTAACTACTTTAGTTTTCATTTATTTATTTAGGTACAGAAATCAAAATGAAGTAAAGAATTCCGATATCCGATTGTTATTACGACATCGTGATCTTAATTAATCAATTGTACTTAATATTAAATTCATAACAAAATAAAATAAAATGAAGTGTTTATATGTGCCACAAAACAGCAATATTTATTATGGATGGACGTAAATTTTATCGTACAAATCCTTGATGAACAACAATTTTTGCCCTTTTTCTGATTTTCGGTGACATTGCGTCCGCCAGGGTCACTCAACCTTGTCGTATATAATGACTACACATTGCTGTGAGGCCACTCGAAAAACACGGTTGTAGATTCTGTATTGTTTCTAGGGTTTGTTTACATTGAATGAAGATTTTGCAATTAAAAAAGAATTTTAACCTCCTACGGCCCAGTTTCAAAGAGGGTACTTCCTAGAAAGACCCAATGTACTAATATTAGAACTAATTGATAAAGTACTGAATGCCCAGTCTAAAAATTATTCGTATCAGGCTATCCTCAACATATACAGGTGTCATATTTTAGGGGTGTTATAATATTGATTTAGGCTTGTCAGGCAAAAAGAAAAAACTGCATAATCTTTTGTTCTTTATTTATCACATTGGGCTGTCACATAAAATCTAAAGCAAATCGTAGTCTTAGAAATTTTATAAAAAAATAATATTTGAACACTTCATTCTAGCAGAGATCAACAAAATAAGCATACAGCTTTAGCAAACTTACAATAATTAGTTTTATTTCTCATGAGAAACATAAAAATCACATATAAAATTAAATTTATGACATTATAAT
>DWPF01000790.1:0-10044 GCA_018251575.1 Cecropterus bathyllus | reverse complement strand
AGAATACGTTATTAACTATTATGAAAGATTATTTAATTTCATATTTTGTTAGAGTATAACACAGTGAGAAATGTTAATTGAATAGACTTGAGCGCAATAATTAAACCTAGCAACAAAATGTCTAAAGTTACAACTACATTTAGTACATTACCAAGCCTTTACGCTTAGCAATCTCCCGAAAACTCCGCTGGCGAAATAACTGCTAATCCTACTTTTGTCGGTAAAACGAATTTCGAGAGCTGACATTCCGGCATATTTTTCTCAAACCGAGCTCTTCGGGGACACAATTAAACAGCCGGCGGTAGTTCCAGATGAAAAATTGAAAGAGATATCATGATTTCAGTTATTTACATTCAGATTGAATTTTTCTCGATTGGCTCCAGTTTTCTGCTTGGTCGGAGAAAAAATTATTTTCTAAATAAATTTTGGTGAGTGAAATTTTAGAATCCGCACTTGAATAAATTTGGCAGCGAGGTTTTAGGACTGTACATGTCACCTTTGGAACCTCGCGTAATCCCTAACATTTGTCACCGCCGGTAGCGCACAGGTGTTATTTTAAGAATATGATGCATATATTATTCAAATTTATTCATATTGAATATATTGTGTCGCGTGGAGCTCGTAATATGTCTACATATTCTAAATAACTGAACATTTTATTTCCGTCTATTGTTGCGTTTTGGGGCTTCTAATAAATTATTATCTTCTTGGCATGAATAGCGAGATTTATTTCACTATTCTATGTTACTGTTATTTGGATGTATTTCTAGCGAGAAAACATCCTAGCAGAACCGCGTGATGCAGTTTTGGGTTTCAGTAAAAGGGTGTGTGACCGGCTAATTTTCGTATAATCTTAGTCCTTAGAAGTAGGATCGAATCTGTGATCAATTTCAGATATTCTATACGGAGTTATTTACAGATGTACATTGTCTATGTACATCTGTAAATATTGCATAGTGCATTGACCACCTACCGCTCGGGTGGAAAGCCATCTTTTAAAATAATTTGGGACTTCTGTATAATATATGATTATTCCACTCAATGTATCATATTTATGACGTATACGTTATGTAGAATTAATTCTATTGGTCTATCATAATGGTTGGTTCGTACGTGATTTCGACGTCGACTATATATTAATCAAAATTAAGTGTGTCAATACTTTTTCATATAGGAATTTAATCATTTCGTGTTCCCTGTAAACGTATGGCAACAAATTAGTAAATCGGTATACAATTTACGTCAAGTTCCAATTAGAATAGTAATTCCACCTTCAGTCAGATGCGTTTCTGACGATGTATGCCTAAACCGTCGTTTCTTGTTATAGTTATGAGGAACTCCATTCGTGGTAAGCTGGAAGACTCATTTACGTTATTACAAGTAACTCAGCCATCTATCACAGTTTAAACTAAAATCCAGAAGACACAGCGCGGATACTCGCTACGAATACAAATAAATCAAGTATACGACTAAACGAATACACATAAATCAACTACATAAAATTATCATAAAAGCCGTATGTTAATATATATATATATATGAACATATTTACAAATATGTCGACGCCCGAAAGCGAACTTGTAATTCGCTTGTAGAGATATTTCGTAGTATCTCAAAATAATACGTATTTAAGTTATATATATAAAATAAATAACTATAATGTTAAAATTAGATCTTATTGATTAGATATAATAATATAAGTTTGAAATTCAATATGAACCAAATAAGTTAATTTAAACGTTTTCGATTTTCTAAAAATATTTTTTCTAGATACCACAAGATCAGCGTCGATATATACATATATAAATACGCTCGAAAAACATTACCTTCGTTTTACCGCAGTTGGGTAAAAATAGACATCATTTTGGTGTTTCCGCATTCGAACCACAGATACATGAATTAGAAAGAAAGCTTTATTATAGTGAAGAGTGCATTGCGAATATCATACTATTCAGAATTTTAATTTAATATGAGAATCGTAATACGCGCTAAACAGATAAGCGAAGTCATAATTTTATTTGGAAGAAAGCAAAATGAAACGTTAACCTCGATTTATGTCAGCTGAAACAACATTAGAAGGGATACCAATTTCCAAATAATAAAATAATGTGATCACAAGGATACTGTCCCAGTCAGGCGTTATATGTCTCGTATCTATAATAACATTAATGAAAGCATTACTTAACAAGTAATTAGTGTATAATTATTATTTTGTCATAGATGATAAAGGTGGTAGAACCTATGTCGGTCGACTCCAACGACACCACGCCATGTCTATTTCTACCTAACAGCTATATCAAGTGCTCTTGTATTCCGATTTGATAAAACTTGTCGAAGGTTCCGGTGTAATTTAAAATAATAAAAATAATCTGTTGTTTTTGTATGGAAATTATTAAGCAAAAATATTAAAATATAGTTTTTTTGGGCTTTATCAGCTCTCATCAGCTTAAACGATTTCATGCATGGTTTCATGTTTTGGATAGACATATATTCCAAAATACAATATTTCAAGTCCAAAAGAATAAACAACATTTAAAAGAATACCATCCAACTTAGGTTGGCCGCCAACCTATACTATTCTTTACTAGTCCACATTTGAAAAACATGGTAAAATAACCAAACTTCGCTATTTTTAAGGACAATAGAACTCATATCAAGCATTAGGACAGACAAAGTTACAGCCAATATAAAATTATTGTTTTTCCACTAGCGGAATCATAAATATGTATCCACGTGTACCAAAAATCCACATGTAAATCTTATACAATTGAATAACACGCATTTGTACCAAAAATATTATCTATGAAATCATTGGGATATTACAAATTTCCGTGGCCCGCCTTACTTTATTACATACGTTCGTTGGGAAATAACATTTTATCCGTAAATACAATAAATTGAGTAGGTACTATGCGAGTTTATACAAATTTCGGAACCGACTTACTAGAAATGCTTCGGGGTTGTGTATTGTGATTCTAGGTCATCCTTTTAAAGAACGTGACTCGGATGACTAACGATGTCGCTGTGAAAATAAATTTCGGACCATTACACGATGAAATGAGACTTCTATACAAAAATAGCAACAAACAAAATCTATCGTGCCTTTCTAGATTGGAAGCAGTCAGCAAACAAATCAAATTAAAAGTAATGTATACGTTAATTTTCTTAGTAGGTAATGTGATGTAGGCGCATTAGGCGCTTCAGGCATGTTACGTGAAGAATTACAGGCTGAGAAAGTCTTTAACTTTCTTCATGAAAAAAAACAATCTTACTAATATTATAAATACGAAAGTTTGTAAGGATGCATGTGTGTTTGTTACTCTTTCCTATATAAACTACCTACTTAGTGGTTTTGAATGAAATTTGGCATACAGTTTATGGCCTAGGTTAATAAATAGAATACTTTTTACCGCGATACATGACCCAAGCGTTCGGAGCCGGGGAAAAATGCTAGTTATACCTCTATGACAAGTTTCACGGTGATCAGTGAAATGATGTTAGACCCTACAAGGGTCTTCTCCAACTTGTAGGGTCGCTTTGAATAATTACATAGTACTGTGAGTAAAGCAAAGAGAGAGTGTAGATATACATTATGTTGCTATTCAGTCGTTATTGAGCCGGACTTAAGGTGAGGGTTAGGTTAATAAACTCATCGATCATCGATCTGTCATCGTGTCGTCCATGCTTAAATTGGGACGCGAACTTTATGAAAGAAATACTGTTTTTATTCGTTGTACTTGTATCAAGATGTTTGTACGCAGTTAATCATTACAAATTACCTAACAGAAATTTACCCCAGATTTTCATCCTCACTTGAAGGATAATATATTACCGTGTCAGAAGGTATTTTCTTGTCGCGCAGGTAATTCGCGTATGTATTGCACTCGCATGCGTGATTTGACCTGTTAAAGTTTTACCGCGGTCCGTATTACATAATGAGAAAATTATCTAGAAAAGAAAGGTCGCGAGCGTATCAATACCCTACGCGGATGCAATACGAAAGAGTTTGGAAAATCCAAAAAAGCACGTCTACTAACGCTCGGTAATAAATATAATAATAGTAAGTGTGGCTTAGTCAGCTTTATAGTCAACCAAATATACCTAATTGGGAAACCTAAACTTATCACTCTAGCGCCCTAAATTATATTTTTGAGACGAATTCAGGAAGATAAATAATAAAAGCAATGCTGTCATTTAATTTATTTTATTCTGTGGCTCCACCTAGCTGTATGTTATTAATTTCCATATCAATAGTAGTAAAATATTTGTTAATAAGCTTTTATGTGATATAAAATTGTACAATGCAATAAAATGGTGGGTTTGACTACTACGTACTTTATTTTTTTACTTTTGAGTGCATTGAAATAAAAGCTTGTCTTTAAAAATATTGTTTATATTAATTTATTTGACATCGATTTTAATTTCTTCTCCGACTATAGTGAAATTGAATAGAATTTTTATTTTCTATTAATTATAACTGAAGAATATTGAATGAGAGCGTGACTTTAAATAGGTATTCATACCAAAAAATTCTGAAGCGAATGAAGAAAATACTCGATTAGTGCAGTTTCTGGGTATTTTTCTTGACAGATACATACGACGTCCATGGAAAAAATATTTTTAATCAGTTTCTTTAATATTATATTGCACTTAGTATTTTTGAGAAGTATCTAATGTTATTAGAAAAGTGGTCCTCTTGATATACGTGAGCTGATATTACCCTGAAAGTGGTATATACATGCGATAAAAGCAATTTAAGTCGAGAAGATAGCCTGTCATTGACAAAGTGACAATAGAGCACAATCAAACGCTACGCGTTCGATGTGCAATAATTCTTTTATATTATTTCCTAAGAACATTATTACCTTAAGTATATAAGCTTTCAGCAAATGTTTATCACAGATTTTAATTCAATAATTAAATAATAATGAAAATAATAATAAATTATTTGAAACGGTCAATTTATTACTGCCCCGTAAGCTGACACAAAAAATTCATTTCATTTCATTATTTAAATTAGAGATAACGTTGAGGCAAATGGTTATCCATAAATTCACAGCCTTTGAACTATCGTCGCGTTTTATGTGCTAAATCTGTAGAGAGCCTAATATTTCGCCGATAGCAAACTTCCACGTGAACAGGCAAGGGCAAGACGTGATGTTTGCTTGACTGCTACCAATCTTCATTCAACCCACAAATTCTAAGTAAAACAATGCCTCATTTTCTTTTCATTTAAACATTATTGGCGAGTCACAGAACCACGGATCGGAAAACCCGGAACATTTTCCGTAGTATCAAACGGTGAGGTGTTTTTATATTTTAATATAAAAAAATCACATTTTGATATAAAATTAGGTGTTTGCCATCAATGGTCATTTTACTAATATTTAAGCGATTTAATTAAACTTTTTGCTATAATATATCCATAAGTACCAAATGAACAAGTATTTATGAAGATTAATGCACCACTTCTTCCCTGCATCTGACGCACCGTCCGAAACGGTGGCAGATTTTTAACATTCGAAAAAAGTTGTATATGAATATTTAAAAAATGAGATTTGAAATGTTTAAATTTGAAAAAATCATAAAGTTCATCTGTTCGTAGGTGGCTGCTGCCGCCCATGGACGTCTGTAAGCAACACGAGATAATATTACAACCTTACCTGTGGTTGCCCACAAATGCATTGTTATCTCACACGATATTACTATCGGCGATCCCTTACAGGTCAATTGTAGATCAAGAGTAATTAATTTTTCTGTTTTTCTTATTGCTATGGACGAGCAAGATGTGGAATGGAAATCTTCCCAGGTTATTCTCGAAGCGGTATGACGTGGGGCACTTGAAAAAAGTACCTACAAGAAGAACTCTCATTCATAGCCGGCGATGCATTGGTGACTCCTCTGTTAATGCAAATAGGCGACCATAGACGGCAGTAACTACTTTTTAGAAAAATAATCCGAAAGTCGTCTACCTATTTTTTATGTTATTGAGTGGGAAAGCTTCATTGTTGTGGGAGCGACGTCGGGTTATGCGGAACCTACTATCCCGACGACGGTATGCGGCCACGTACGGTATGAGCTCTTACTATAGCCACCGGCAACCCAAAGGCCGTCTACCCTACCATTAGGTTTGAGTATAAAAAAATATCACGCAAATTAAGTCGGAACGTGAAAAAATTCAGATTCCGTAATTTTGCAGCATCTACCCAATATAATCTATATTGAAATAGTTAAACTTTCGAGCTCGCTTTTATGCAAGCTACATGATCTCAATTTCATCCGAGTGCTTTACATCCATCATTTTGAAAACTGAAAGATATTGATGAACATGTTAGTGTCACTGATCTATTATCGCTAGTCCTTTATACTTATGATGTGTTATTTCTTACTTGCATACATATTATGTACAGGATATCTTAATATAAATAAATTACGTGTCATGTTGTTTGTCCGCGATGAACTCCTAAACTACTGAACCGGTTTCCATCAAATTTGCACACCGTGTACCGTTTGATCCAACTTAAAAGATAGGATAGATTATATTGATACAAATTATGTGCCACGTTGTTTGTCCTGTATGGACTCCTAAACTACTAGGTATATAGGTAGGTATATAGTATAGCTATGTAAACGCGAAACGCCAGCTTCACGCTACCACCTGCTAGATTTATATTTCATTTTATTTTCTATTTCAAATAAAAACTTTCTACGTTACTGCTATCATGGATCTAGTTAACCAACGTCGTATAAAAATGCCGTGAAATGTTTAATCTACACTCGATGTTTTTTCCTTCGCGAATTTTTCTGAGTCAAATGTCAGGAACATAATTTACAGACTGCAAAGACAACGACTCTCACATCAGGGATTATCCCATTACGAGCTGCGGATTTTAATGCTCTATCACGTTCACAGCCTTTTGGAATGAAACCCCTTCTCATTTTTTGGTTTTATGTGTAATCATTTAAGGACAGCCTCATGTAAAAAGTAATATTTCAAGTCCTTTTTCTCATCTTGTAAAGGAGATATGTCAGACTTTTTTGAATATATTTTTACATTTATTTTAATCTAATGTAATATTTCAAGTCGTTATACATGTTGTAAGGGAATTAGTTACGTTGTTTTTTTTTTTGTATTATTACACCTTTTTACCTATAGGTATATTTATTTTTGTGTTTTAAACCAAATTAATTCAAGTCTAAATTTAAAAAATTGGCTGGGTAAATAAAAAAGGCTTGTCCAATTTAAATCAGTTCAATCCCTTTTGGAAGCTCAGAAAGCCCTATTTTGTTTCCTCATCGCCTTCTGGATCCCCTTAAACATCCAGAGTAGCGGAGCACGCTTTATTCTCACATTTCTCGGTGAACAGGAGCACGGACGTCATACAATATAATAATGGCGTTTTAATAACATAAAAACGCCAATATTGTTACATATTTGCAATTATATACGTGACAGAAGGTGTAAACCGAAGGTGTAAAACGAAATAATCATTTGTAGCTTGCACGTGAGCATCGAGTGAATTACAGCAAATTTTGCTACAATTTGCAGCGGAATCTCGTGGCCTTATACTGGACGATAGTTTTTAAAGCTCAACGTTGACGCTTGTAGCGTCAAGCTAAAAACGCTTGAAGGGAATGTTTCAAAGCCCGTAGGGTAGAAAGAGTAGGATTGAGACAGAAATAATAAAAATATGAAGGAGCAAATAATTATTCAATCCTCACGTTGTAGAAAAAATTTTGTGTCGTTTTAATTTTGTCCATATACTCGTACTTTATGTATTATAATTGCGGTATCTTAGTTTGTAATACAATAAACATACAATCATAGACACAACCCTAGTCTACATTTAATCGTAATTATCGAATATTAATTCAAAACATTTATTATTCAGTATATTAGTTATGAATTATTCGGTTAATTTAATCCTAATTGATTACGGTTTGTAAATTTCATTAAGATATAATTAGCGTTATAATTTAACCCAAACTACTTTTATTTTTCGTATTATATAGTGGTAGAATTGTTTTTCATTTATTGCACTGTTAAATGCTGCTATTCTACTACTTTGAAGTTAGTGGCGAACTTAGTTTCAAGTTAGTTCTAACGGATGGGTACCCGTTAGAACTAACTTAGAAACTAAGTTATCCCGAGGCTTATCTAGAGTACGACTTAATTTCGTTCAGTTGTCCATGTATCCATGGGCCACGGTCATCTCATGGGGGATAACACTGAAAGGAGCCCCTCCCTCTCGGGACGTAGCTGGCGTTAAACCAGCGTCGGTTGACGTTGCCGGGCCGCGAACGTAATGCTAACGCTTTCTCGTGACCCGACACCGAACGTACAGAGGAACGCCGCGGGGTTTTAGTCGGTAAGAGTCCGACATACCCCTTTGCACCCTCGGGTAGGAGAATCCATGAGAACTTCTCCGCGTGAAAAAAAATTTATCTATGGGGAGCAATAACAATTTACAACCCACTGGCTTTTGATCTGCCTGTTTTCGCTACTTTGCATTTTACTCATGAATTATTCTTCAATAGGAAGTTTTTGTAAAGTTTTGTTTTTCTACAAATCGCGTTGTATGAAAAGCATTACATTTTATTTGTACTCCGTTTACTCATTCATCATCAGTTTTTTGTGGTCTGTTGCTATACCTAGGTCTTCCCTAATTGGCAATCCAATTGGTCTTATGCCTTTCTTTTCTTTGCCTGAATCCAGTGGTTTCCAACGGAAAACATAACGATGTTCTTCAGGTCCCTTGGGGCGAAGGTATGGGAGTGACTTATTGATATTTATTAATATATTGATATTTGTGAGCATTGAGCGAATTACAGCAAATTTTGCTACAATTTGCTGCGAAATCTCGTGGCCTCATACGATTGGACAATATTTTTTTCCCTTTTTTTCCCAAATACAGACCTTTACAATTATTATTACTAATCAGTTATTATTATTTCATGGCAGAGTGTAAAAATGATGGTGAGTGAGTGGTCCCGCGTGGGGCCAGTGGTGTGGTGCGACGCCAGCCCCGCTATAAAGGATCAGCTCAACAGCGTCATACATGAACCTTTATACTGTGATAAGGATCAACTGCCCAGCTTTTTGATAGGTAAGTTTTTACACTGATTTTGAGTTTAGAAGTCTTGGAAGGTGAGTAAATGAGGATTTTAATACGTTGAATTCATTAAAATAATTAAGTATTTTGGTTTATCCTGTCTCTTTGTTTCGAGGTTTTTGGTTTTTCGAGGTTTTTGGTATGAACGTAAAGAAATTGAATTTTCTAGAATAATTTGTGGTTACTTTGGTTTGCAGTTGTTTTATTCGTCATGATGATTTTGGTATATTGATGTTAAAAAATAAATTATCGACAAATTGATTTTAAAAAGAAGTCGGTGTAGTATTTTAAGTGTCGTATATTACATCGACATATAAAAATATTAGTACCCAAACATACGGTTTAAAGGTGGTACGAACAAGTTTGGTACGATCGCGAAGGTACCATAGCTTCCTACACTCATAGCCCCACACTAGGATTTCCTCCTGTGTCGTGGGTACCATGGACACACAAAAACAAATACACAAACACCCAGACCCAGATCAGATCTAAACTCATCATTCAGATGTATGTCTGACCGGGAATCGAACCCTGAACCCACTGCGCGTCAGACCGGTATGGTGACCGCTCCGCCACACGGGTCGTCATGCATCATTAACATCAGGGGACCATCCTTACAAATATTTATATCGTGGAACAGTTCTTGCGTTTCGGGGTGGACTCTGACTTACATATGAGGCATGTAGACTTCACGAGTAATGACGCATCTACTCAAGTGATCTTCAGGTCGAACTCCGGTTCTATATGAATGGTTGGTCGTAGACGTCTATGGGAGGCAGTGACTACTTGGTTCCGGATGCGTTCCTTTGAAGATCCTGGAGTCCTATAGGCAGCGTTGAGGACTGTCACCGGGGGGGTTTTAGTGCGGTAAAAATCCCACATAACCTGGCGTCGCTCCCCCGTCGTTGGGTACCTTTTGAAAGTTTCCCCC
>DWPF01000789.1:0-10046 GCA_018251575.1 Cecropterus bathyllus | reverse complement strand
ATTAAATAATACAATAATAATAAAAAAAAAAAAACAAAAAATAATATACAAATAATCAAATATATAATAATATACATATTACATAAATATTATAGGCGACAACATGGCTTATAGGAAAAAAATATATCCATGATAAAAAGCTAACCTCTTTCTTAAGGGAAGTCGGTTAACAAAGTGGTCCTAGGTCCAAAGTTTATGTCATCCCGTCAACAAACAATGCATTCACGCGAAGACAATATTACTCGCTACAATTGTCGAAACACAGATTTCTCAAGAATTTACATTCACATCGGAAACGTTCCCAAACGTTCAAAGTTAACTGGAATACGAACGAATACTTTAAATAATGTAAGAATACTTTAAATAATGTAAGTTTTTAAATTATAAGACAATGTAAGGAACAAAATAAGAACAATATAAGACTTTGACAATTGTCCCTGTAGTCCCGGAATTAGAATAGGGCTACGGTATCCCGGTCGTAAGAGGCTACCGAAAGGGGGCTTCCGGGGTTGCGGGCGGCAAGAGTGGGAGCTCGACTATTATATATAGTACTTTTTGGTATACTTTAATCATGTAACCATTTCTTTCTTTTTCTTTTTTTAGCTATTGAACTACGATACTCGTATACAAATCGATGTGAAGCATTATAGTAAGTAAAAAAAAAAATAAGATCTTGTTTAGTGATATTAATTCGCTGTAAAGAATTAAAAAAAATACTCACGTTTTGTTAGCCGAGTTTTAAAACAAAAATGTAGAGCCGCAGCTAAAGTCTTTACACAATAAGTACACTAAAACTTTTATAAGAATTATTAAGTTAGTTATTGACAAAATTGTATCGATATATAGATGCAGAGTCCGTATAAATTACTCCACAGCCGTCTGCCGCGCGTTTTTGATGTCGTTTGATTCGTATATTTTGAACAGGCCGCCTTGCACGCCTCGTATATCAGTACAGGTTTCAAGCGACCTCTATTGTTCTGAGGCGGAAACGTACGCATGAAGTGGAATCTCATTCTTTCATTGTACTATAATAACGGCGTCATCTGGCGACTAGTAGGTGTATTTGTAATAAAGATAAACTGTGTTATAGTAAAAGTACATAGGTACTATTACTACTATTACAATTATCTTAAAGTGACAATACATCGTAAATGTTTCATTCAATTTGCAATTTTATAGACCTTTCTTTGCTAGATAGAATTCCTGTTCTATATGAAGTTGCTCACAGATGTTCATGGCAATAACCAAAACGGTTTGTGCAAAAATGTGTTAAAAGCTATTCCTTGTCAATCAACGTGAGATGCAGTTTTGAAGGACGTAATTTTATATTAGTACTAACAGACCCGTGCTCACTTCGTATTATAAAATTTTTGGTGTTTCTTAGTAGGTAATAAATGTTAGATTTAATTACCCAACTGCCAAAAGGAGGGTTATGTTTTTACCGCGTATGTACGTACATATGTATCAATTTGCATGCCAATTTGGCGAAACATGTATGCTCTATTAAGTAAAATCTTGGTGTAATTACCTTTAAAATGAAATTATGTGTGAATATTTCAAGCGTCTTACTGTTACCGTTATTAATATCGAGCAGAAAAATCACATTTGTTGTCTGCCATACAACAAATGTGATGTTTCTGCTTTTTAGAATGAAATATATTAATATATTAATAATTATTTATATATTACTATTAGTATATGTTGTTATAGCGGCCACTGATCCATCATCTGTGAAAATTTCAACTGTCTATTACGGTTCATGAGATACAGCTTGGTGACAGACAAACGGACAGACGGACAACGGAGTCTTAGTAATAGACTCCCGTTTTTACCTTTGGGTACGAAACTCTAAAAGCATCTAACAGAAATACCATGTAACAGATTGAGATATGGTCCCGGTTACATACCTATACTACACTATATACCTAGTAGTTTAAGTTGTATTTATTTGTATAGATATAAGCTTTCAAGGTGGATCAAACTGCACACGGAGTGCAAATTTGATTCAAACCGGTTCAGTAGTTTAGGAATTCATCGCGGACAAACAGCGTGACACGTAATTTATATATGTTAAGATGAAAAGTAAATCTCTACCTGGGGAAATAGGAAAATCAGGCTAGAAGCCCGGTTGTAGTAATCCTTTTCTAACCGACTGCCCAAAGGAGAATTTTTTTTTATGTATGTTCAGGCTTTACTCCGCGATGCGTTCCCGATCAACACGGTTCAAACGACATTCGATGCGGGCAATTTCACAGGGGGTCCCACCTGCAAGATGGAAATTGAAAATTCTCGGCATTTTCCCGGAAAATCACGATTTCTTATAATCTTAAATAACTCGGGTATTTACAAACCGATTTCATTTTTTTTTTCTTTTATTTGATGGGAAATTTCAGTACGAAATTTTCGTTCTTGGACATAAGTATAATAGGATGTTAAACTCTTAGAGTTATGGGGTGGAAACCACCATCACTCCCCCTTTTTTTAAATAATTTGGGATAACTAAGCTTCAACCGACTCGATTTTAGTGAAACTTGGAACTAAGATTAGGTATGTAAGACATAATGTTTGAACTAAAAGTTTGACCTTCCACTCCTCGATCCTGATGATGCACGGGGTACTGCTAGCCTAGGCCATAAAAGTTAGCCATTTGGTGCTTACGGATATACACTATATATATATAAGATTACTGAGCAGAGAAATACTATGAAAAAATTGACCTTCAACTCCTAAACCCTGATGATGCAGAGGTACGTTTTGTTGCACGATGATTAACAGCTGTTAACCGTCGGTATACATTGTACAAGGACGATGATGCGGCATGTCTATCGGCTTATTGTCGTAACTAAGTTACCTAAGCCGAGGTCCGTATCTCACAAGACCAAGGTTTTCTTTCTTTATTTAATTGCAGCTAAATAATGTGGTTAATAGAGGTGTTCGAATCGAATTAAAAATTAATATTGGATGAATAATTTGGAAAGTTTCGAATAATTCGTACAATTCGCGGATTATCGAATCACTGGATTTTCTGTTTCAAATTTAAACTTCAGTGGAATTCTCCTTCACTGGTTCAATCAGTGAAATTTCACTAATTCATTTTTAGAGAGAAAACACTCAAAAATTTGCCAATAATAAAATAATTCGCGACTAATTCTAAAAAAAATGAATTATTCGAAACTTATCAAATTATTCAAACTTATTTGATTTTTTTCGAATTTTCTTCGAATTATTAGGGAGATTTACGAATAATTCGAATTATTTGATTCGAGTTTCGAATCGAATATTAATATACCTTCGGAACGGATAATTCGTAAGTTCGAATTATTGGCACAGCCCTAGTAGTAAATTTTGCAAGATTTTTCATTAAGTTCAATTACATTTTAAAGGAAGGATTGGGAAATCAATAAAAGAGTCATACATACATTCGTTCATTTATTTGTGTTCATAGTCAAAACAAAAATATAATAATATTTGAATAATCATAATCGAGACCCGGTAATTTAAAATTTATCGGTTTGTATTTCATTCTACCTTTAGGTGTAGTGACTAAATTATGCAAACGTAAGACACATTCAGATAAACCATTTATACAGTTTTTAGTCCATAATAGTCTCGAAAATACAATAATATTACCTATGTAATGCATATTTCCTGTTTTTTTTTTTAATAAAATCTATTAACATACGTAAAAGTTATGCTTAATGAGAAGTTGTAGGATCGAAATGTGCTAACCACAGTATTTAATCTAAGCCTTAAACTATATTAAAACTCATAAAACATTTATTATGCGTTCGACAAAAATCGCATCAAATTATCCCTCTAATCGTCGCTCATATCGCAACGCGTAGGCGTTCCTCTTTTGCTCGGAGAATCTGTGAAAAAATATACTAATTAGACAATTTATAGTAAGAATATAAACAAATTATTTTCTTAAAAAAAAGTAGGTGACAAGAAAATTAAGATTTTTTTAAATTTTCTATACTCTATTGACTTCTAAGGCTTTAGCCATGAGAATCGAGCGTAAATTCTCATTTAAAACACCTTTTTTATTGTTTTATTATGTCTGTAAAAGTTATGTAAAAATGATATCTTCTTATTTGACGTAGATAATACATTTGTAGCCAATCTCAACCTGTGTACATAATAAATTACTGATTAGAAATTCAGAAGCATGGAATCGGTTATTCGTGAATATGACGATTATTTTATTAATATGTGTTACTATAGTATCATTATTTATTACATACATTATCCATAAGGGTCTCATGAAAGCATGGATATACTCTGTAACTATATAAACAGAGTACATATTTAAGAGCTTAGAATATTAATTTGAAACTTAGAAGTAATACAATGTAGATGGCGCTGTATTCTAACCTCCTTCGCTCGCGACCGCTCTAACGCCAGCAGATTCAACTTTGGGTAATTTTATACCCTGTTTTAGCACCATAGTACCGTCCTGAAATAAATACAATATGAAATATTTAAAAATTTGACATTAACCATTAAACTTAAAATCTAAATAAAACTCCAATGGACGGATTAAATTTTATTCTGGTTGACTGTATGTTAAGTTAAGGTAATGTACACACAATGTATTTTCAAATATAGTATTGTCTTAAAGACTCAATAAGCAATGGTTGAAAGAGTGTATGTTTGTGTATGTGTATGTTCGAGTTATAAAAATCGACTCCTACTACTTTATTTTCATACATACTATACAAAATATTACCTTCATTTCAACAAGCCCCTTTTTAGCCATTTCTTCCACTTCGGCTTTGGTCATTACTATCTTTTGAACCTTTACCACTTTCTTGCCGATTTGCATTTCGCACAACTCTCCTGAAGGTATGGCTGGAACAAACGGAATCGTCTAAGCCAACATAACATAACATCTAAGCCAACCTAACAATTAAACCACCGTAATAGATTCCAGGAAACATTAAGATGGCTCTTCAAGGCTCCCCTTCCGCCCCTCAAACTAATAGCGTGTAAAGCGCATATACATTTTTACATGATTTTAGTAGCTGTATACACGTTTAAATGAATTCACTTCCAAACGCCACAACATAAAAATACACGATTTACTTAGATATTAAATAATTTAAAATAATAAAAAAAAATAACATTTCTATTAATCTTTATGTATATAGTTTTGTTTGGTATAATCAAGTAAATTGTAACATTTTTTTGATTACTAAAAAGTAGTATAAAGTACTTACATCGGCCGAGTGGCAATGGTAGTGGTTTCACGCCGGGAGGCAAAGACCTAATTGGTACCTGCAAGCACATTAAGTATTTCAACATTTAGTTACTATTTCAAAAAAAAAAACATGAATTGGACCTATTTATGCAAACAAGAACCAATCCACACACATGCCAAAATCGAGATAAGGACACATAAGCTTTTAAAAATGAACCTTCTATAAACCTTGTAAATATCAAAATTATCTGACAATTTTGATAGAACAAAACATTTCTATGACGAGGTTATCAACCAACATAGCAGGAGTTGTTTAATAAACTAACAAGATTCATGCCCCATAGACAACAATTCTGAAAAATAATTGAAATTACTTTTTTCAATAAGGCCCATACCACATGGTCCCTTGCACTTTTTATTTTTTAATCAAATAAGTAGAATCATGCGGGTTAGTTTAAAATGGCTTTTTCTCAAAACTGTCATTGTGTGGGTTGATTCTGTTTTGCATAAGTAGGTCCAAATATATCAGAGGCAACTTATTCCTTCTAAAACATTAGCGTGAAACCTCCATTTCGCCAAAAAATTAGGGCAAGTAAAACCGAATTTTGGGTAATATTTAGGTAGCGTGGAGTTTCGTAATGGAGGATCTCGACATTGAGTTTGTATCACGCGAAACACGCATTAACTTACCATGGACAAGGTAACCAATAACTTAAAGAATTTAATTTGTTGCAATTGAAGTTAAGTTACTCGTAAAGTAATTTTATATATAGACTGCCTAATGACAGTTTGTCAGTTTTTTACTTAACTTAGTTAATGTTTCAATAAAATTGTTCTTAAAAGCTACAATTATGATGAAAACTATTAAAATTATGATTTATATTATAAACAAGCTGAGCCCCGCGTTTAAAAAAATGTAATTTGACATAGTTACATTTGCGGCAGTGACAGTGGCTGAGTGTGTGTGTGCGTAGAGCGCGCGTGGTTTTAATAGTTTGTGCGGAACCCTAATTACATTTTCTAATAGATGTAGCCTAAGTTACGCCTTATGCCATCAGGTATCCAACAGTGAAAGTCTCGTCAAAATCGGTTCAGCGGTTTCAGAGATTACCCGGAACAGACAGACAGATAGACAGACAGACAAAAATTTTAGTAATTGACGTTTTGTTATCAGTATCGTATATACTTCCATATGCATTTAGTAAAAAGCTGTTATTTTAATATTACAGACACTTCAATTTTATTTATATGTATATATATGTATAACTAATAAAAGTAAAACGATAAGCAGTTAGTTTGCTTTACAAATCTTACTAATAAGTAGTGTCCGACCGAAGCTTCGGCTTTGGCTTCGGCCACCTTCGGCCGAAAAAACACATTCGGCAAAACCTTTGGCTTCGGCCAAAATGAGCCGATGTTTTGGCCGAAGCCGATGGTTCTAGTAAGTGCCTAAATTGAACGAACTACGAATACATGATACGGCGATGGAGATGGTGATGCGATAAGGTAACCGAAAACTCCATAGTGGACTCTCGTCGCCAGTTGTGTACGAAATTCACATTATATGAACTGTTTTTTTTTAAGTCATGTTGGCCAATTTAGAACTAATTTTTTAAAAGTTTATGAACTTTCGGCTTCGGCTTTGGCCAAAAAACGACCTTCAACGAAGTACCTTTTAATTACAAGTGTAAACTAGGCCCAAGCAGGCAGAGCCTCTGGAATAAGATAGTAGTGGTAGATAATTATCTCTATCTAGTGATATTAAAAAGTTTGATTGCGCCTGGAAATTCTTAATATTGAAAAAAACAAGAAGACTAAAACAATAACTTAAACGTCTCGAACTTTTAATTTATTATTATACTTAAGGGCTTTTTATTAGTGTTAATGTTGGAAGGAAGCATTTAAGATTATTAAGTCTGGCCAGCATAGAAAAGAATAGAGGGGGTCATTTAAAAAATAAACTGAAACGTCTTATTTCTTTCATCAATCTCCGCACTAAAGTTGTCGCGCCGAACGAAGTGAAAAAATCATCGAAGTAAAAAAAGGAATCTCTTTCCTAACAAAAGGTAAGTAGCTACCCGTAATTTCCGTGATGTTTCGTTTTCTTAAAACAATGAACTTCTAAAAGCGACAGCTAAAACAATGAGCTATTTTCTTATTGTTACATTTTAATTATAGTGATTAAAATAAAAAACAACAACTAGTTGGTGCATCGTTTTAGTGTTATTATTTTTTTCTATGGCAACATCGGCGATAAAGCGCGCGAAAAGCTTGCGGTAGACAGACGCATAAAGTTAACTGCGTCCTTATGAAACATCCGCTTTACGCTTTTTTCTGTAATGTGTTAGTTTACATTATTCTTACTTGAATGAATAAGATATAAAATAATTTAAACATAAAATTGACATACTTTTTTTTCTTATTATTAGAAAACATGAAAAAGGAATAAAATTGGAGATATTGAACCAAAAATATACAAAATTTTAAAATTTGATGTAGTAACAGATATTGATGAGGATTTATCATTACCTCATATTTTGAAAATAAATTTAATGGCCTGTTAATTGGAATATCTGAACAGAAAACCATATTACCCAACTTTGTACCTACTTAGGTATAAAATGCCAGTATCTTACTAGCAAAAAATACTATTATTCTGATTAATCATTAAGATCCAGAAATTTTATGTTTATGTTATAAACACAGTAGGGTCTGTCTATCTATCTACACATTTTCGGAATTGTTGTGCGGAAAAACGAATTTCATACATAAGGGTATCTAAACTGTAGACGTGGCTTAAAATTCAGGAAACCATTTTAGAGCAAAAACTTGTTTTGGAAGTAACGGGAATCCTCACATTTATCGAATACGAATCGGTTTAAGCTTTGCAAGAAGCAATACCAATCTTTTAATTAATAATATCTATCTATCTATAGTTGCCAATATGACATAAAATCAAAAAAGTATTTCTGATAGATGATTTTTATTTGAATCGATGAGTTTATGCCTCCCGAATCGAAGGCATCTAACTGCATTTCTTTTCGGAGAAGCGTTGACCTCGAAACGAATCCAAAATCAGAACACTCATGTCTAATATCAGTTAATATTCATCAGAAATCAATATAAATACATCAAAAATTAGATAGATACAAAAATTTGGCGTCTGTGGCTGGTAATGAAATACTGCTTCGGATCAGTTTAAGTCGATTCGAGATACGATATATATAGAGAGTCCCTTATTATTTAAGATTATGGACGAGCGTGAAGCGTGCGTTTGGCAGTAAAGTTTGTATTGTTTGTCTATTTAGAATGCCAGGCCACAAGACTCTGTTGTAATACGAGGACAAGCGAAAAATAGTCCTATTATAAAAAAAAAAAACTAAAATAAATGTCGTGGATTTACTTAAAAATGAATTTTACCTAAATATATAACTAAAATTTGCCTTTATCAAAAATATTAAAGCCGAAGTTGTTAAAACCACTTGACCATCAAATAATTATTACTAAAAATATCACTTATCTTCATAACAATAGAGCCTTCGATTGTAAGGCCCGGTATGAATAGACGCGATATGAATTTACACATGGGCCACGAAACATTTACTTCAAGGGTCAATTGCTCTGCACGCGTGAGCGTTGAGCGTAAAAAACAAATGTACGTATTCGATCTCATAAGACCAAATTACGCCGCAAATTGTAGCGTAATTTCTCATAATTTGTTTCCCAATGCTTGCCGCGCCAAGCGTGTTTCGTGGCCTCGTGTCATTTCATACCGCTACTAAAAACGCAGTACAGTAGCGTCACATATGTAAATCTTTTTAAACTATAGACCAAACAGGGAGACTTGGCCTCTCAAAAAAAAAATAGGGATAAAAAACAAACTAATTAAAACCGATTTGCTCAAAATACACAAAAAAGTTTGAAGAATTACACGCGCCTACAAGATAATACGTACTTAACGTGTTATACACTTTAAATGTTTAAATTCCATCTTATGACATGTGCACATGTAATTCGACATCACATACAAGTTCAGTTTCAAGTCATTTATGAAATTTACCATAGCGCTAAGGTTATTTAAACGAGCTGTAATACAATGTCCCATTAGGCTTTGTCGTCCCTTTTTGGTCAGAGTTTGAAAATTCATCATCAACTGACGGTTCCAAACGCCCGCCCAGCGCATGTCGAACTTTCTTGTAACTTTTACTGGTACTAAACTATAACATCTACCTATAGCCCTCTTATAACTTTCGAAATACATGACAGTGTATCCAAAAATGATTGTTTTATTTACAACACCTTAGGTTTTTTTTTAATTATTCGTTGAAAGTAATACACACAACAAAAATTAAAAGATAATTTGCATTTTCACTCGCAGGTACGACTTGCTACACTAAAAATGTAATGCTTGCTACACTATAAATGTAAAATAAGCACTGTTCTCTTTTACATTATAAGGGGTTTTATACTCGCAGTTCGTCGCAAGACTACTTAATCTATGTACATAAATAAAATGGAAAACTGCCTGCAATTTAAAATTAATCTGTTGCTAATCCCAGATAAGATCAAATTTTGAACAACCCCTGAGTACTAAGTTGGAACGCCTCGGATTATGTCTCCCTTACCACACCCTTCAGACCAGAACACAGCGCATCCATCCATCCATCAGCCGTTTAAGGTCCACTGCTGGACATAGGCCTCCACTAAACTAGAGGGTTTTTTCCAATAGTCACCGCGCCTGGCATGCGTGTTGGTGACCGCAGTAGGAAGTAAAGTTACACAGGGAGATGCTGCTGCCCATCTCCTGGATTATTGTCCCTTAGTCGCCTCCTACGACATCCACGGG
>DWPF01000788.1:0-10049 GCA_018251575.1 Cecropterus bathyllus | reverse complement strand
GGGGTTGCTGGCTAGGCGGTTCGAGCTCCCACTCTAGCCGCCTCTTACGACAGGCAGGGGATACCGTAGCCGGATTCTACTCCCCGGCTACAGGGGGAAACGTCCTTTAACCTAAAGCAGCAAACTAGTATACATCCACCTGAAGGTATGTGGCTGGTGAAGTTGTTTACAAATGTCCTTGAGTTTACATAGAACAGGGGTTTTATGTAAAGTGATTGTGAGAAATAACAATGTTATGATTGTGACCAATGATTAAATACTAGGGTTGGTAGATAATAGTTAAGTTATTTAAAGTTAGTATGTTCTTTAACTAAGTTCGTTTTGTAACTACCTATAAGATTTAATTTAATGAAAGTGAATCTGTGTGTGATTAAAAGAAATATTAAGAAGATAAAGCAATTATTAAGACCGATAATGAAATTAATGTTAAAGTTATTAACTGTTTAATAAACATTTAATATTTTTAATACGTTTTACCCTACATTAACTCATTTTTTTTAAAGACTAGGTAGTCATAAAAAGAATAACAATATTTTTTCTTAAAAGTCTCAAAGTTTCGGGGATTCCCGGGACTTTCATTCCCGACTTCGACCGACATTCATTGTAGACTGTCTCGTGTCCCGGGACTTCGAAATTGTCGGGAACTCACAAACACTACTAGGGTTAAAAAATCGACAGTAAACAAATTAAAAACCGACATACCGTGAATACTCGTAGATATTAAAATGTTTTGTATGTATTAGAAATGGGCGCGATTCGGTGATGGATTCGATGTGAATGTGTTCCACTGTACATTTAATATATGCTATTTGACATATTGTTACAGAGACCGCATACATCAATGGATATTCAAGAGTCCACATTTCTCCGAGACAGATACCTGCACATTCGAGGAGGTGGTTGATATTGATCTAATCAACATGTTGCACAAGCCTGGTGAGTTTGTACTGTTCATTTCGTTTTATCAATTTTTCTAGTGAGTAGTTTAATATTAAAGTTGCACAGTTGTAAATTGTTCAGCTGTTTTAGTTTGATTAGTGCTGGGACATACGCTCTAAGTCTCATATGATTGACTCTATGAGAGTTTAATCTATACGTGATTGATTTTTTTAATTTTACTTATTTAAACTATGACTTTACACACTTGATTATGACTATATTTTAAATAAATTTAATCTGTTGTGTTTAATTGTATTTAATTGTAATTTTGTTTGTATTTAATTTAGCATTATTGTGAGAATGTAACCACATTGTGTTAATTAGTAGAACTGGTTACCCGTTCTTATTATAACAATAAATTAAAAAAAAGAAACAAAAAACGCTTTCTACACTCATAGCCCCACAGTAGGATTTTCTCCTGTGTCGTGGGTGTCATAGACACACAAATATGAATACACAAACACCCAGACCCAGAACAGAAATCTAAATTCATCATTCAGATGTCTGTCTGGCCGGTGATCGAACCCGGCACCCACTACGGGTCAGACCATAATAAGTAATAGTACGATTCTTTTTACACGCGCTACAGCCCAAACAAGCCGTTTGGGCTGTAGCGCGTGCCAAAGAAATGGACATACAAACAAACAAACATACATACATACATACATACGCATCAGGAATCATCAACATCATGAAGCTTTCTTTTAATTAACTTTACCTTTTTTTGCAGATGACGAAACAGCTGCACCGTAAGTAGCCATTGATACTAGTTGATCATACCAGTAAATACTATACAAGACACCAGGTGGTAGAAAAAGCTCGAACAGAAAGGTCTGGGTGATGACTTATTTTTATATGAGGTGATCATCTCAGACGTCAAAAGTTTAATACATGTAATACATGTAGATCAAGTTTGAATATATAATGTAAATGTCTATCTTATCGCAGATTCTTCAAACCACAACAGTGTAGCATTTAAATTGCTATTTTGAGGTGGAAATAGCAATTATGATGATGTCGCCGCATGGTCCTAACACCTTTAAATTTTTCGTTTGTTGTGTTCTATCAAACGCTTATAAAATATAGTCCTGTAATTTAGTTTAAAAAATAAAATTACATTTGTCATGTGTCATAATGAGTGTTTAAAATTATATTGCAAAAAAAATAATATTTAAATGTTCTGGTTGTTTTTAGGCCTAAAGATCCATCGCCTCCGGTCGTCGCTGTGCCAAAACCACAAAACAATTCTAATGTAAGCATAGTGTACTGCTAATTTCAAAATTTGACATTTTTTATTTTATTTTGAAGCTGACCGAATTAGTAATATCAATATGGAATTGAAACAATTTTATTTGGTATAATGTTATAATAATGATAATCTTGACTATTGGGCAAATTACTCAAATAAATAGACAAAGACAAAATAGTTTATAATTCTATCTTTCTTTTGTAACAGTTATAAAATAATAAAGGCCTTTTTTATATTTGTAGCACCACACTACGATTTTCTCTTGTGCCGTGGGTGCCATAGACACAAATAGAAATACACATACCACCCAAACAGAACAGAAATCCAAATTCATCGTTTAACGCCATTATCCTGATTGTTAATCTTTGTGATATTCTGAAATAAAATCAATCGACAAAGTGTGTTACTCATATTTTATACAACAACAATATAGCGTATACAACTTGATCCGCCTGCACTAGTAGATTTAATTGCGGTTGACGACCCGCGTGGCGGAGCAGTCACAATACGGGTCTGACAAGCACTTAGTTCCAAGGTCTATTCCCGGCCAGGTATCTGGTCTGGGTGTCTGTGTATAAGTCATTGTGTCCATAGTACTCACGACACAAGAGAAAGTTCTAGTATCGGGCTATGAGTGTAGAAAGCGTTATTCGTTATATATTTTTGACGTGATAACGTCTAATAAATCGATGAACACTGCTACACGCATGAAAAAGTGTTAAGTTCCGCCTGTGCCTGAGCGTGCAAGCGAGAGCGAACTAACTGAATATTTGAAGTAACGATTGTAAATTAATATTAATTTATCGAAATTATATTATTTTCAATTTACTCCTTGTTTTTATACAAAATAATGATTCAATTCAATTCAATTCATAAAGTAAGCAATTTTTCATCAATGTTTCGTATCACGTATAACGTTATCACGTAAAACTAATGTCCGTAAACCGATTTAACGGATTATAATTGAAAATGGATCATAAAATTATTTATTTCGTTGTCAGCGTGCGGGCGCAGGCGCGTCCGCGGGCGCTCGGGCGGCGCGACGCGCGCGGCGGCCGTCGGTGGAGTCGCTGTCGGACCTCAGCGACGAGCCCGAGCGGCCCGCGCCGGAGCCGCGCGACGACCGTGCGCGCAGGTACGTGTTTATGGAGAACGGTTCATACATGCGAACTTAATGAAAACGTACATTGGTTAAGTATGAAGAACGGTTCATAGATGCTAACTAAATGTAAACGTACATTGAATGGGTTTGGTCGTATTGCACGGGGAATGACATCGGTCAACGCTTTCATGGATAACATAATACGAAATTCTTTGTAAATGCGAACGCAATGTTAGCGTACATTAGACGGCCATTATGCCGGTCTGACGCGCAGTGGGTTCCGGGTTCGATCCCCGGCTAGACAGACATCTGAATGATGAATTTAGATTTCTGTCCTGGGTCTGGGTGTTTGTGTATTCGTCTTTGTATGTCCATGGCACCCACGACACAGGAGAAAATCCTACTGTGGGTCTATGAGTGTAGAAAACGTTTATGTTTAAACGTTTACATTGAAGGAAATTTCGTCCACCGTCCAATGTAAACTGTAACTGTTTGCCAGTACTCGAATGCAACCGTTTGCAGTATCAGTATCTGTAACGTAAATTTATACGACTTTTCCTGTGAATTTCTTTTGTATTACTTTCAAGTAGCTAAAATTGCTTTATGTAACTCAAGACTGTTCTTATCGATGATTTGAACGTCAGTGATAAAATTGAAACAAAACACAGTACATTCGGTCACCCATCTAATGTAAACGAGCCATTCGTTTAACCACTTTCTATCGATCAATCTATTAAGACGCATAATACTTTTATAGGGGCTATAAAATGATTCAAATATTTACATATTTATATTAACGCTTAATCATCTATACTCGGCGAGTATCTACATGATATTTAAAACACTTACAATACGGCGTCACATCGTGGCACGTTATGAGGTCGTGTAAAGTTGTAATGTCGCGTGGAGATCTACGACAAGCATTGTAAAAATTACGACATCATACAAATTTTTGATGCAACCCTGTGTTCTTTTTGTAGTGATTTCCATCGTGATTGAAGGAAAAAGAAGGACTTATTTTTGTGAACAAGTTATATCGGAGAAGAAAATACGTTAATGACTAGAGGTCATTGTAATGATATAACTTAAGTATAAACAATAATTGTAATGAAGTATTGTATTTGCTTTCAGATATAATCAATACCAACCAAAACCCCGTTACGAACCATATGCGGATAGGGGGCGCGATGCGAGCTCACGCGGCAGTTACGCCGGAAAGATTGTTCCGTCTAAATCTATTGATGTAAAGGTAATAGACGAATGTGTTTTCATTGGTTCCTCACTGTAACACTGCTGCCCGCGACTTCGTATACGCAGACTATAATTATATACATATATACCGATAGCGTTTAGTTATTGTCAAAATTTCATGGTTAGTAATGAAGGTTCTGTAAAGTTTATAGTTTAAAGCGTATCCTACCCTTTTTACTGTAAACATAACTTTTTCCATGTATACATAAAAGCTGCATTTAGGAATTATACACACACTAATTACGCTTGATTGCGTAATCAGTGTGTGTATTACCATAAATAAATATATAAACATAAATAAACAAATATGTCATTACCATATATAAACAAATATAAATCAAAGTTTATTCGAATCTTTCACATTTACCGCGCTTTCATAGCTTCATTAAATTGATTTCTCCCTAAAACTAAGGAGTACAAACAGTTCCAATATAAATAAATTGTACATTGCGAGCAGGTGGGCCGACCAGCAAACTACGAGTACAAGTTGAAGTTAGCGGAAGAGAAGCGGCTGGCGGCCGAAGAAGCTGCAAAGAAGACGCTCGCCTATCACGAGAAGAACCCAGAGAAGCACCCGCTCTATCCGGAGGAGTGGAAGAAGTTCTGGAACCGTCGCTACAAGGAGATACAGGCTGGTGAGCCTAATTAACATAAAGAAATCTCGAACGACTATGACGACCTGCGTGGCACAATGTTCACCATACCGGTCAGACACACAATGGGTTTCCGGGTTCGATCCCCGGCTAAACAATGATGAATTTGGATTACTGTCCTGGGTTTGGGTGTTTGTGTGTCCTTATATATGTATGTGTCCGTGGCACTCACGACACAAGATGAAATCCTAGTGTGGGGTTATGAGTGTAGAATTTATATCTCTAATATGAGACACGTGGCATTAAACATTCGTATGTGGATTTTCGAATTTATGTGTCATAGATGTGCACTGGGTAGCCTATGGACAAATTTATTTAATATATCATAAAGTTCAAATATTAATATATATTTTACATAGTTTTAATGAGTACTTAAAATAGAAAGAGAGACAACCAACAAGACAGACCAGAGTTGTCCTCATGTCATAAAAATAGAAAATAATTTCTTGCCCATAAAAACAATATTATAATACATAAGTTATAATGTGAAAACTTATCATTGTATACATTTCAGAGGGCAAGGATCCATCGAAGCACGACTTCAAGCCGGAATGGATAGTGTTCTGGACGGGTCGGATGAAGGAGCTCCACAATGAGGAGCTGCGTATCCAAGTGAACGAGATCTACCGCAAGATGTGTCTGACGCCGCCCGCGGTGACGTCACCGGACGCACGGGCGTCAGATGCTAAGGAGTCGCGTCGCAGATCCCCGGAGTTGAAGGAGCGTAGGGATGTCCGTCGGCGCTCGCCCGTGCGTCCCGTCCCTATCCGCTCGGCGCCCGCTCGCCCGCCGCCGCAGGACGGGCGACGTCGCTCGCCCGAATACCGCCGCTCGCCCGGCCATCGCCGCTCGCCCGAGCATCGTCGCCGCTCGCCCGAACTGAGGCGACGCTCGCCTCCCTACCGACGAGACCATAGGTTCGTTGTTACGTTATAAATTACGTAATTGTTTGCAAGAGAAATAGTCTCCTGTCTTGTCTGGGTTCAATTGGGTTCTAAACAAGTTTTGAAGAGGTCCATTGTTTAATTAATCATACCATGCTTTCAAATATATCTTTAAAACATAGGTTATGCTAACGTAAAGTTTAGACTTAGTCACCACACCAAAACGCTAAATGTATTCAGTAATGCAACGTCGTAAAAAGTTGGAGATGGTCTTCAAAACAAACTTACTTTGATGCTTGTGCTGTATCTTAGATAGATATTTCGACTAACCTGGAAAACGGTTATAACCAATGTTCATACTTACACATATAATATATACTTAATAACAAACTAATGAGCTTGCGTCCTGTTATAATTGTACGCAATATATTATGACTTCATAACGGACAGACATAAGATTTTGTTTTTTTTAATAAATAGATGGTAAAGATAGGTAAAGTAATCTCCTATTTACATTGAACATATATCTAGGTCACCGAACTACCACCACCGTCGCTCACCGCCGCGGCGTCATTCCCCCTCTAAGACGATCCGCCCTCGTTCGAGAAGTCCTACTTATAGGTATCGATC
This sequence comes from Cecropterus bathyllus, assembly GCA_018251575.1. Lineage (NCBI taxonomy): Eukaryota > Metazoa > Arthropoda > Insecta > Lepidoptera > Hesperiidae > Cecropterus > Cecropterus bathyllus. Next base: position 3,341 of record DWPF01000788.1, on the reverse strand, counting down.
CTGTCTTATGTCTATGAAAGTTCTGTGATTATTATTATTAACTTGTCAGTAGTATTAGAAATATACAATGCACTAAGGCACGTTTTGCAAAATGTATATGCATGCTTTGCTATGCTATATCCTATAACTTGATCTCTTGCTAATTTTAATGTTATGTAGCTTGATTGTAGCTTCTAGTTTTATTTTATTGCACTCCACGATAACAATACTAATTCGCAGACACACATCAGATATTGCATGTATAAGTTTCAGTACAAGTACATACACATATACAAGACAACATACTATAAAGCAAAAAGATCAACCTCTCACAGATTTGTAAAATAAAAAATCCAGAAGTGCACACCTCATACACTCTAATTGATATACAATATATCGCACAGTGAGGTCGAAAGGGAACGAACTCAGAAGCTGCGTATACGCTAGACGGGCAGAGCACGAGCGAAGCCGAAATTCATGTAGTGTGGACCGGCTTTTGAGCCTAGAAAGAACGCGCTTCGAGCGTTCGGCTCGTGTTCGATCATGCCCGGCCCATTATCGGTTTTTTGATGAACACAAAGGGATTTGCGTAGCGCTCGCAGTGCGCTCGTGGACGCGATTAACACGCTCTATTCGCTGGCCGGAGCATCATGGAAACGTGGACAGATGTTTGTTTGCAATTAACTGAATTACATCAAAATAATCATATGATATGGGACCCAAAACATGATGATTACTTAAAAAAAAGTTTGATGCATGGTCTCGTATATCTCAAAACTTGGGCCATCTCCACTCAGCGACTGGGTAACTCGTCCATCCCCGTCGCGAGCCACGAGCACACTGCGGAAAGCTATGTTCGAGGAGAGTGATCGTTGTAGGCTCGTTACACGTCCATACTCGATACCGCGAGCGAGCGGCTCCGCTTGCGCTCTGCTCGTGCTCGGCTCGTCTAGCGTTTACGCACCTAAATAGAGTTAATACTTGAAACTACTCCTTATGAAGTAGTCCGAATTAAAAGTGACGATTTCGTGCTAGAAGCCAACATAAGTATTACGACCTTTTGATAACCGTGCGCTTTAAGACTCTACTCAAAATGCAAACACAATTTTATTACTCTCAAAATTCGCATCAGGTCCCTTTTATTCTCACCGTAAAGTATATCACAAAATTGAGATTCTTATGTAATGTTGTTGCTTAGTCTTATACAAATTACTCTACTTTATCTGGTGTGATCCATCTTAAGTTGGAAAACAAACATACATTATTAAATAATACAAATATGTGCAGCATGCGCAGTCCGCCGCGCACGAACTTCGTGCTGGAGTCGCGCGGTAGTCGCAGTCCGCTGTCTCGGCGGGAAACCTCGCACCGGAACCGCAGTCCCGTGCAGCGTACCCGCAGTCCCGGTGCCCGCGACCGCAGTCCCGGTCACCGCAATCGCAGTCCCGTGCGAAACCGTAGCCCGGTCCGCGACCGCAGTCCCGTGCACCGCACCCGCAGTCCCGCGGCCCGGGGACCCGTCGCGGGACGAACTGCTGATACGCGACGTAACCGCAGCCCGGTGGCCTCTGCCACGCTGCAAACTGTGCTCGTGTCGGATGATGAACTGAGGCCGTAAGTAATTTTTAAAATTCGTTCACCTACATGTCCGTGTCTTACCAAGTCATGAGATCGCCGTATCCATCTAATGAATCAAAGCGATGCATTGGCGAATCCTCTAGTATTGGCAAATGTCGATAGGCGACATTGACCACTTTCCATCAGATGGTCCACCTGTCTCATCGTTAGGCAAAAAAAAGGAAATATTATGAAGTTTATTTCATTTCACTTTACATTTTAGTAAGCATTAATTGTACAGATCAATAAGAACTTTCTCTAGTGTATCTCTGTCACACTAATTACACCTGTATAAATGTATTGTTCTGATGGAAGAGATGAAGGTCTGGCAGAGATGCTATTCCTCTGAAGCAGAAACGTAAATGATCGACGTTAGGTAAGGACTCATGACCTATTTGGAATCAACAAAATGTGTTAGATGATAACGATATTTTTCTCTAAAAATTAATGCGGTTTTCATGCTTCAATCAAATAATTATTGCATCATGTCAACAGCGACGACGGCATATCACCGTGGAACTCCGAGAACTCGCTGGATTCGCTCGGCTCGCTGCCGGACGCGAGGTCGCCGGTCGGCTCTGCGCGCTCGCTGCACACGCGCTCCGAGAGAGCCGAGAGATCCGAGAGGTCCGAGAGGTCCGAGAGACTGGAGAGACCTGACGTCAGCGCGGACAACATCGTCGCCACGTTGCGGATGCTCGTCGCGCTCGAAGACTACCTGGGCAGCCTCGGACCGAAGATCGTCGATCTGTTGGCCGAAGCGATCAAGATGGAAAAGGTGGGTGTTGCTCGTTGTTTATTTAATGTTGGTATTCATTAATTTGATGTTGTAGTTGATTTGAGTTGATTATCATGTTTATTGTTATTGTGGAAGATTTTTCAAATATAAGAAGAATAAAATCAAATCAACCTTTATATAGAGTTGTTATAAAAACTAACAAATTTTGTATTTATTAAGAGAAGCAACCACTTAATAGTTCAACTTTATATAGGGTGTTAAGTAAATCATGAGACATTTCAGGTTCAGTATTACTTTTGATTCTCAAATATTTATAAAGAGTATTACATTATTTTTGATAGAATTATTCAATAATATACATCATCGATGAAGATTGAGCATGTTCAACCCCTTTATGGTAAAAGCAATGTACATATTTTGTTAAATACAAATGCCGCGCTTTTTAATTGTTTTTCCTATTGCTATACATTTTACAATTATTTTTTCTGTAATCTGTTTATTATTCAACTATGAGCATAAGTCACATGTTTATCGTGTAACCTAATACACTGTATATGTATGCACGTCCAAGTTATATTGGTGGAGAAATGATTCTTGGCACCTTCAGTTTTTCTCATTCATACATAAAAAAAGAAAAAAGTAATAGAATTTTTATTGCAAAATTTTAACATTCACGGAACACTCATTGTATTCGCAGTCACTTACATTTAATTAACATTTATATAGGACAAAGCGAACTCATCGGAGGAGCTACTGGAGCGCGACACCGCCCTGGTGCTGATCGAGACGGCGAAGGAGAAGCTGAAGGGCGCGGCGCAGGCGGGGCTGGTGGCCGCGGCCGCCGCCGCCGCCGTGCGCGCCGCCGTCGTGCGCGCCGCCGCCACGCTGCACGAGGCCGACAAGCGCGCGCGCGCACGGGTACGCATCTACGCGCATGCATGCACACGCTCGCGCATAGACGCTGTCGCACGAACTCATACGCAGTCTCACACTTGTACGCAGATGT
>DWPF01000787.1:0-10051 GCA_018251575.1 Cecropterus bathyllus | reverse complement strand
ATTCAAATGTCTGTCTGGCCGGGGATCAAACCCAGGACGTGTCAGACCGGTATGAAGACCGCTCCGCCACGCGGGTCGTCATTGTAATATAGATATCATTGTTAATTTATTTTTGTCATTCATTTCGATTACCATCTATATCCGTTTCCTTAATCCAAATCAAAACTTTGTATGCTAAAAGCAACATTTCACTAAAGCACAGACAGTGTAAAAAAGGGGTAAATAAAATCGTTCTTGAGTTGAAAGCGATCAAGATGAATTGGCCAATTTAGTAAAGTAATTCCGCCAAAGACTGGCTCCGTTTGATAAATACAAGCCTAGTCTAAATTCTTCCAATGAATAATTGAAAAAGTAAAATCTTTTTCATCCTCTTACGTGATCTGGATAATCTTAATAATATAATCATCGTTCATTATAATTTATTTTTGGACGTGATTCCAAGTCTACCAGGTATTTTCTCGTGAACTGATTTCGAATAACAATAATTTTAGTGTTTATGGAATAAATGGTAAGCATGTAGAGGGATAAATTTGAATAGAAAATCACGAATATACACGTTACACGAATATAAATATTTAAGCATTATGTAAGAATGATGTTTAACTATCAAATTCTTTATTTTCGCCTTAATATCCGTGACAAAACTATGAACTGAGTACAGAGTGCACTATGCGTTCCAAGCATTGAAACTCTATTGCTGGATTTTTTATTTGGGGATTCAACGTCTGTCAAGAAATGATTTGTAAGAATCGAACTAAGCAGATGCCCTATGTATAAAATATCTGCACTTCAAGCAAGTCTGTTATTTTAGTAAGTTATTTTGTGTGTCTTTCCATATTTTCGATAATAAAAGACCAACATTGATGCCTATAACAAAATAGCTCTTCTGCCTATCGTTACTTGTTAGCGTATTGACTGAATATATGTTATCCAATTAGAACTTCTGGAGTATTGCTAGAAAATCAACTAAATCTAACTAGATTCACGATTTATTTACTTTTAATAATTAAAATAATACTTTAAAGTATTCTGAACAATTGTTCAGAATTTTTGTGAGATTTTTGCCAAATATTATTATATTAAAACCGTCTGCGTCCAATTAAGCTACTTTTTTACAGTGGATAGATGTTCAGTACTGCTTTATGGTAAATTAAGTCGAAAACAACGGGTAAAAACTTTTTGTAGGTCTCCAATTACTATAAAAATGTGTCTCGAATTTCAAGTAATAATTAATTATTCAATATATAAAAATACACCGTAGTGTTTCATTTAAAATCTTTAACGTAATCTTTTCATAAAAACCAAACGTATAATATTTTGTTGCTTTAAATATCAAATCAGAACCCAAAACACTGTCTACGACACGATCAATCAAATTACTAATAAAACATTGTTCAGCGTCCTGGGAATGCACGGGAATTGAAAGATGAAGTTGAATTTCGTGAAAGTCCTTACTTTGTTAAGACCTGTCTCCTTGGGGATATCATTTGGTATGTGTGTATAAAAATTAAAACGCTAAACGCTTTCTACACTCATAGCCTCACAGTAGGATTTTCTCCTGTGTCGTTGGTGCCATGGACATAAAAAGATGAATACACAAACACCCAGACCCAGAACAGAAATCTAAATTCGTCATTCAGATGTCTGTCTGGCTGGGGATCAAACCCGGGACCTTCTGCTTGTCAGACCGGTATGGTGGCCGCTCCACCACGTGAGTCGATTAATCCGACCAATTAATCCGAAAAACGTTTTATGTCTTTATATTCAAACGTTTTATTTGTCGAAGTATCTCGTAGTTTTTGTCATCTTTCAGAAGTTCGCTATTGGATATTGGAAGATCTTTCATGGGCCAATATCCTAGAGAATATCGGCTGTGTTGGCGAAAGTAGCACAGCTGGCGAACACTGTCGCTCCTCTGATAGAGTAAATTTCTTAGTCATATATCACAACCTGAGACGAAGAGGATAATTTTAGACTCAAGGAGCTTATTATAAATTTTGACTAATGTCGTATATCTAATGTTTCTAAATAACTAAGAATGATGAACGAATTTCTATGGAGCATTAAGTAAGTTTTAATTTGCTTCGTTTCTTTCAGGGAGGCTGGGTGGCTGTTTGTTGTTGTCGTATCGCAATGGGTCTTGCTCAGGGTTTACTGTATCCCAGTCTTCATGGATTATTGGGTCAATGGTCTCCGGCTTCAGAGAGGAGTCGAATGGGAACCTTCGTTTATGCGGGTAAGAACTTTAAACATGGTAATCCAGAGTAATCAGATCCTAGAAGGATTGTCTTTTTTATAATATTAAAGTAGCAAACTAGCATGCAGTTCACCTAATGGCAAGTGGCCACTGCCGGTTATGGACATCTATGATCAACCCCAGATAAGATCACGTCTTACCTGAGGTTAGCCACAGATGTGTTACTATCCCTGAAGACTAATTTGGAACGCCTAGGTTAAGTATCCCTTACCACAACCTTGAGACCAGAACAAAGCAATGCATTTTACTGCTGTTATTAGGCACAAATAGGTGTAGCGGTGGTGCTTCCGGACTCGAACCATAAAAAGTTCTACCACCTTCAATATACAAAGTTCAACCACCTTAAGTAATAGTAATTTTATTGTATTTATTATATTATACACCTATAGTAGTGTATGCGTGCGGTCGCAGCGCCGTGTCACGCGTCTTGCCTCGCTGCGTTTAATTTATTCACACAAATAACATGCGCCACAATGCTTTGCATTTCATGTTATATTTTAAAATGACCAAGCGGAACAGAAAAGGAACTTTATACAAGTATTTATGTGTTGTGAGTACGCAATTGTGTGTTATTACACATATCTTATTCCTTACTAATATTATAAAAGCGGAACGTTTGTGAGGATGTATATGTGGTATATGTGGTTGTGTCAGATTTCGCTGATATTTATCACACAGATCATTTATGACCTAGTTTAACACGTGGGATACTTATGACTCTGGTAGACGTGATCGAAGCGGGTGGAGCCGCGGAAATAACCTGGTAGGTATTTTATATACTCAGGGATATGACCTATCGGCTCTTTGACTTTTTTCTTTATTTATAATAAAAAGATTCTATAGATATAATATATAGAAGTATCTATGTTTTATACATCTTTTATGAATCCCTTAAACAACGTGAATAAGCTCAAAAACTTTTTCTGGAACTTCATCTGCTAAGTGGCTAAATAGAAAAAAAACAATAAACCTTAAAACCTACATTACCTACACCGAATTTCTGTTTCAAGATGTTATTGTATAATTGTAAAGGTTCTTATAAATTTACAACTACATGTAGGTTCCCGTGCCGGCTTCCGAGCGGAAGTAATGCGCTAATATTTTACAATAGAAAGTATCCGGCCGGCGCTGCCAATTTTCTATTATCCTTGAAATTTACACGCCCTGTTCTAGTTTGTAAGATTTACTCGTGCATTATTTCTTTCCGTTGTAAAAGTTTATTATTAGACATAACCGAATATTTTTGGATATGGACTAATTAAAAAAGATGACACTAACAATATAGTTTATCTGCTTTTAACGTAACTCTTGTTGTTAGTGGACTATCAATTAAATTGCAAATACATACCATTCAAAGTAAGATCAGTTTAATTACTATAGTAAATTTTACCTATGATATAATGAGATATTCTTGTACCTTTACCTATTAGGTACTACTTACAATAAAAACTTTGAATGCCCAACCGGGACTCAAATCTTTGCAACCATAAAAACTGCAAATATAAAAACCGCCAAGCTTTTTAATTGGTTGACAGCTTATTTTATTTACACTTTGAATTATTGGTGTTTCGTACTACGATTCACTTTTCCAACTATGTACTTTATTTAATTTAACTTACGATCTTACATAGCAGAGGACGAGCAGATATATCGGAGTTTCATTTCATCTCAAATATGTTTGATGTGATGTTTCTGCTAAACTACTTGTGAACAATAAAGAGCACAGCTTGATTTATGTGTAACGTTTCACCGGGAGTGTCACGTGGATTGTCCATATTCAACATTATCTTATTGTATTCCCTCAGTTGTATATCCATTATGATTTTATGAATATTCGAAACTTTCAGTGTATTATTATTGAAAGTTATTTTAAATCACTTAAGATAAATCAAGTCGAGTACCTACTCGTTTAAGAAAACCATCTCAAAGGGTGATATTGCTTTAGAAATAACTTTACAAGTCGATACAAAGCTCGGTCGGAAACTTTCCGCAGATGTCAATGGAATGCCGTCAGGTGGAAGAGCTCATCGCTTTCCGTTGAAGCCGAATGAAGTCGAACTAAACTCACAAGACGCCGTCAATTTCGCTAATTGGGATCTTTTGACAAGTAACTTCTAATAAACTAGAGTTTGATAATTGATATCATGGTAAATGGAATTAATGTAAAGCTTTTTAAAAAAATGTACCAAAAACTAGATTTTTAGAGTGTATTGTTATTGTTTTCTTTTCATGGGAAGCTTAAACATTATTGGAATTAATAGTACCTATCCCTTTCAATTTCAATTTCAATCCAGGGCTACCGATGGATTCAGAAGGCGCAGGACCGGCCGGAGTGGCGCAGATTAGGGGAGGCCTATGTCCAGCAGTGGACTTTCAAAGGCTGATGGATGGATGGATGATCCCTTTCAAGTGCCTTTAGTCCTTTATCTTTGCTTGACAATCCGGTGAAATTGGTAGGCATTTTCTAAGATAACTACTCTAAACTACTACAGATAATATACGTACACACGTAGGTACAGATAATTATGATGTGTTAAAATACTTATACGTTGATCAGCAAAGATACCCTTCGATCCAAGACGCTATAAGTGGTATTTTTGATTTAAAACTTTTTTAGCCGCGTTGAGAGATTATTAATTTAATTCAAATGTATACAAGCGTAAAAAATATAAATTTATACCTTATGTACACCTTGTCAATATTATTTAAAAAGGAGAAAAAATGTGAGGATTAATGCACCGATGGTTGTTACGGTATTCGAGATATTCGAGGTGGTTGTGGTGTTGGCAGTGGTGTTGATGGTAGTAGTGATGTTGCTCGTGTTGATGGTGGTTATGGTGGCATTGGTTAGAGAGTGGACATAGTTTACTTCTGTCGATAGTCCCAATGGCTGCCTATTTCTTTTTTAAATAACCTAAGAGAATTTATGATATTCCAATACATGATATTATAACCAACAATTGGACAATTCAATCAAATTCAAACTCCTAACTCTCAAACCAACTTTGACTAATTGGAGACCTCTAACTACCCGTTTCTGAGAAACTCCGTATGGCCTCGTTATCATGTATATATACTCAGAACTCCTGGAATACGTGTGAAATTAAGTGAACACATAGATATATATCTATTAAATTTTGTGAATAATTTAATAAATTTTAAAAGGTCAATTAATAACTATTTTTTCTAAATGCACAATTATATTGTATGGTCAAGACCTTTGGAACTAAGAAAACAACATAGTAACACTATTTACTTTTAATATAATTATTTAATATGCATATTATATACAGTATAAATAGCTTATAATTTCAGATACATCTGGTCACAATTGATGTAGAGGTAATCTTTAATAAGTATTATTAATTTCTTTTACGCGCATAATTCAGAAAAAAGACGTATTTACCAATTTTGAACAACAATTTTGATGTCATTAATAACATAGAGACCTCATTAATTTCATTTAAACCAAAAAGAAATAATTGATTTATCCGTTATATCAATTTACAAAGATGCCCGTCATTGTTGACTGTAGTTTTGCCAAAATAAATGTAATCATCTGAACCCTTTTTGCAAGTGATTCATAAATAATAATGTTTGAGAAAATAAATATCCATATAATTCGATGATAAAAAATAGTTACATATTAAAACCATTTTATTTGTTTCAGAACATAATAAATATTATGCGATACATAACTGTGAGAGTAATTAGTTATATTGTAAATTTTCTATAGGTGACCCTTGTAGAAAATTTACAATTACAATTATTCCAATGTATTATCAAATAGGATATTTACTATAACTGTAAAATTGATCACACATGCTTTTGGAATTGGTTCTAGAATTGGTACTTATGAAGACTAAGTAGAAACGCGCTATGTAAAGCCGAACAAAATCACCTTCAGTGCATAATCATTTCCTCCAGATTTCACATCAGTCAAATATACGAAGGTTACCATTCAATCTCGGAGTAGAATACATTCATTATTTAATCTTTTTAATCCATGCTGTGAAATAACGGAAGATAAATCCATTAAGTTAGTACGTTTCCAGTTCGAGGAGGTCGGAACTGACAGGGATCAAGGCGTGGTTTCTCCGTCTTGGCGCGGCCAGCGAACAATTAATATTAAGACTATCTGTTTGTTCTGAAATATATAGCTAGGGGTTAAACATTTCATATGAAAGTATAAACATTCTTTATGTTCAAATGCTTTAACCCTGCTAAATGATTGATAAATAGAACGCTGACTTTGGATTCTCTATTATATGTGATTGAAATCTATTGGTTTAAGCAAAAGGCCCGGCAAAATGCTATCAAATTATTTGTTTGGCGAAAGCTATAGCGTTTTATAAAGAGTATGTCTGAACTAAGTTAATTATTAAATCAGTCACAAAAAATATAAAAAATGAACATGTTGTTTATAAATATGGACCAACGTTACATTTTCCCATGTCGTGCTATTTTGAATGAAAATAATACTAATGAATAAACATCCACTTCTTTATTTTGCTGTTTGATTGACCGAAAATCGAACCTGGAACCGGAATCCTGCCTGTATGTGACCGTTAAGCTGCGTCATGTGACACATTAGACTTTTATTGTGCATAATATGGATAAACACTTACAGATGTGTCATTAAAGTTTTTGAATCAATGGTTAAACACGTTCTAATTCTCAGCATCGCAAGCCGCGGCCAGCGGTGGGCGGACAGCGGGCGCCGCGGCCGCACGCCAGTCGCTGGATTTATGGCCCCACACTGATTTATCGTCCGCTCGAGCCACGCGTTAATGTCCACACTTATACCGAATTTAACTTGTTTATGCGCGGGTGTATTGTTTATTCATTTGTTTTAATGTAATGGATTTGTAGCGTGTACTTTTAAAAGACTATGAGAATTAAGGCTCTGTAAAAACAAATTTGTTATTTACGAGAGCCCTCATCTCATAATACTGTGTACGTGTGTGTGTGTAAGTGCTTATAAAAGTAGATTCACATACATAACACTGTTATATGATATGACCTATACTTATAACAAAATTCCTTACGTTGTGGGTGTCATGAGCATAAGATAAGAACATTAATGTCAATTTCTATATTTGGATTACCCACTATGTGGATTGTCTGCCTGCCCATGATTCAAACCAGGATTTATTTTTATAGCAAATAGGTATGACTGCTATGACGATACATGCCAACAATTACTTATCTACTGATAAAAATAGATCCACAAATCCATCCATTTGTCCATTTCTACTTATTTAATTTTTGAAGATAGAAGATTTACTTACAATACAATAAAATAAACAGCATGTTAAAAAATCAAGTGTTTCTTATTTTATGATTTAAGATACAACTTGCTACTAGGCCGTGGCATTAATTCAATTCAAGATAATATTCTAATTTGGTATTCCGCTAAAGAACTTCTAATAAAGAAGTAAGAATTATTGTCTCTTTTCTGTATCATTGCCTACAATAGAGCATATTTTCTCTGAATTGTCCCATGTTAACAATCTTGTCATCGTCCTAATGTCTTATGAAAATGAGCTCCCTGTTAATCTAGCTTAACCCTATGGACATTGCCTTTATAAAAAACATGAATGTCTTATCGTATATTTTTATTGTCCCTACCTATTAACATATACGTAGCCGGGACTCGTATGATAACTAAGAAAAAATGAATTTCGCGATGGAATTGGTAGCGTCAGAACAAAATGTTTCTATTTCAAGGTTAGTACTTTGGTTTTGGCAGTTTATTAAAATTTACCTTATAAATGAATATATATTAGCTTATGCCCGTATGTGTGGTATAGTTACTTGGAGTAACATTTTATTTTTATAGGATAATTATCTTATTTTGCAAATGATATGGATAAAAGTAAATTATGTCCTCTCTTAAGGTCTATTCTATGTTTGTACCAAGTTTTATTAAAATCGGTTCAGTGGTTTGGGCGTGAAAGTATCATAAACAACAAGAGTTACTTTGGCATTTATAATAATAACTGAAATAGCCGCTGACACACACAGTCTATTATAATACTAAATCTTTATTCAGGAAAAAACCTTTTTTATATATTCTCAATTGTGTCAAGTTAACAATAAAAGCTTCCTTTTTTGTAAACCGTACACAATAATAAAAGTCGCATGCGGTGGAGGTACCTATTCGAACCGAGTAGCCAGATAGGACCTATTATATTTGCATAGAGAGCAGTCGTCGGCCGCGACCGGCCATATTTATTGCGACTATTCTGCTGCGACCCATGGTCTTCAGTTTCACGGCAACACTAACAAAATATGTTAATGTCATTATTATACACAAGTCATATACGAAAACATGTGCCATTTAATACTGTGTCACTCGTTCGGACATGTACTCGGTACTATATCACTCGGCTTATTAAACTGGATGGTTTTATGCGTATAAGCCTTAGAAAAATGTGTGACGCTTGCCAAGTCGAGCAATCAGCTCGGGATTACTCTAAACATCGTATTCAAATGTGTTCGTTATACTATACGTCAGTGCATTTGCATGTTGGATTCCAATCTCGTTTATTCGTATGAGGAATCCGATGAAGGTAATTTGCTTTCCTCTAGTCGCAATAAAACGCGCAGGGTTCAATGAGACGCAATCAGGTGCTCTTATTTCTGTTGGAAGGCTGCATATGCAAGACGTGTGCGTGTATGAATGCGAGACACCCCGCATATGTCGGGGTAACTGCGGGTTTTATCGCCAGGCTATGCAAACAGCGTATAATATTTTTTTTAATATTTTAAAAAACTTCTTAGATCTTAGAATATATCTTATCTAAAATAGATTAGGTATTTTAATTTACGTCTTTACCGTACAATCCTGAAACAATACTAGGTACTAATAATTTACTTAAATATAGAAATAAAGATAGGTCGATTAATTACAGTGCCCAAACAAAATACGACAGTAATAATTAAGGCACAGACATTATCATTATCCTCGATAAGAACCATACATCTACGTTCACCCGGTAGAGGACAACAAGACAATTAATCACCGCGCGCCCGCGTATTTCGTGGCCCCACACATACTATGGCACGCGTCACGCGCGCCATTCCTTCAGCAATATTGTCTAAAGCAATTTGTATGTAAATCAATTGTTGTTAATACTATTTATGTCGATGGTTATTGAGCATTACTATTTACTTTTATTCCCGTACACATTCATGCGAATTTAGCATTTATTGCTTTACAGAAAAGGCGAGTTTGTTGTGTACTTCGACACGTCACTTACGACTTGAAAAAAACATCACTCTAATACGTGCCTGTTAGAGAATTGTTAATAAGAGATCGCCTTAAATTGGGAGTTTGCGAACATTATGGAGGTTATAAATTTTATTATATTATAAATTGGGTATTTATGGGTCCGTTTTATCGGCGTTAAAGGAGGTGATGGGTGATCAAAGATATACAGCCTCTCTGTTTAGGTACACTTGGTTATATCTGTTCTGATTACTCGGAAATATATCGACAAAATAGGTAAATTGTTGTCAAGATTTATGATGTCTGTATATTTAATATATAACCACTAAGTGTTAAATTGTTAAAACGTTTCTGGTTGTGTTTAATATCATCCGATTAAGATGTTTATTATCAAAAAAATCTATGGATATACTTAATGAAAAAACAAACATGAATATTTAAATGAATGGTTATTAATAATTTAATGAATGCAATTAATACTTTTGAATGTAAATAATGATAATGATACTTTTCAGTTATTTTCCAATAGGACTTGTAAATTATGTTATTTGTATACCCAA
>DWPF01000786.1:0-10052 GCA_018251575.1 Cecropterus bathyllus | reverse complement strand
TTATGATCAGTATATCCTGTAAAATTACATCAAGTCATTATTTTGGTGATCCGTAATATATGTCATCATGCCTATACTAGTAAATCAGTAATTACATAACGTTACATAACAAAACTTAAATGTCTTATATTTTGCTCATTTTACATGTGTAAAACGAACAGTGATTGTCGGCAAACAGTGGGTAGCATCCTTCAGGGCGTCACACCGCGTGAGTTGCGCATTGTGCGACTGCAGGTGAACGCGACGCGGGGCGCACGCTCCATTTGAAATGAGGTCAAACGAGACGCGTCCAGAGTGTCCAGACGCCACGCCGGTGAGACGCCGTCGCGCTATCATACTAGTCAATTGAAACACATTGAACGTGGGATGCGTACCTCCTTTGTCCTTCTACGTTTCCTCCGATACGCCATTCCGCTGTTGTGCAAACAATGCTCGCTATTGCCATCTCGATGCTCCATTAAGATTTCCAGTTGCGTGGGCAACGCTCCGAACCTTTCTACCTTTTTGCGTTCGCCTCCTGGACAATGATTCCACTGTTTGACTGTTCTTTGGCTTTCTATTTGAGTATCTTATATTATGCTCCCTTTAAGTAATTCATTTCTTTTGTTAATACTTTCGTTTTCCTATTAACTAATTCAAAGGCTATTCAATTATGATTTGTTTGAGAAAAATGAAAGAGGAATATGGAAGCTTTATTTAACATTCCGATTCTGTCATTCTCGAAGAAATTTTTTTTTTTGTATCGTTCTATCTCGTATTTTATCCTTATTCAACAAATAAAAGATTGATTGATTGATTGATTGATTGATCTTTTTGATTCCATGATTGTTTTTACTTTACTTTCAAAGTGTCTTAAGATTTAATTTGGCGTAATAATTACGTTTCGGAACATTTAAAATTTGTATTATGAACATGTATCAGTAACATTTCGTTTCCTATTGCATTTAATCTGTATATGGTTGCAAATTATGCTCCGCTTCTAATGGACTTGACGACGTGACAAGGTTAATGAATAAATCATTGAACACGTTAATTAAGACCGTAGATAAATTGGACTCGACTAATAACAGGCTATTCGATATGCCTGAATAATCCGTTTGATGTATACAATTTACTCTCACATTAATTTTGACAGTAACTAATGTGGTTACTGTCAACTAGTGTCCGAAGGTCGATTTTTGTCCAAAGCCGATTATTCGGCTATCATCACAACCGTCGGCCGAAGCCGAATGTTTAAAAACGATAAAAAATCAGTTCCAAATTGTCTAAAAGTAAATAATATAACAATTTGAAAAACTAGTGATTATTTAAATGGTAATGTTGATTATATATAAACGATCTACAGTTGATTAGTTGATTACAATTACTTTGCAATTTGTCAAAAATGATACCATTTCTAACACAATTGGCAAAGAAAACCCACTATGCAGTGTGCGCTCACTTCTGCGCTTTACCATCTCAATTGCTAGAAACCTTCGGCTCTGGCCAAAACTTCGGCCCATTTGAGTCGAAGCCGAAAGTTTTGCCGAAGGTGGCCGAAGTTGAAGCTTCGGTCGGACACTATTGTCAACATAAATATTAGGATTTAAAACTTCTTTGTTTTAAACAATCAATATAGGAATAATCGGAAAGACATAATCAAAGACATAATAATTATTTTTAACTTGTCAGGGTTAGGACCATATAACCCCAACTGAGTTGCACATACACTTTTTACAGCGGATTGTTTCTTGTAACAATTGTACTTTATCATCATTTGCACTTAACAATTTTAAAAATAATTACATGTTGTATAATTATTCAAAGTTTATGTTGTGTTGATAACATTGATAAATAAAATTTCGCTGTTACCAAAATGAATGAAGTTTTATGAGTAAAAAATACGGGTTAATTCGATTCAGTCGTTAAGAACATGTAGGTTTTGTTCTTCGAAAACTCTCATGCAATGTTTTCTACTTACTCGAATTTTAGTGTGTATCGTGCTTCATATAAATAAATCCGAATTGTTATTATTGTGATTAGATCGTCTTATTTGTTTTGTTATTTACAGTGGATCGTAGTATCTCGACATGGTGCCTGTCTTCCATTTTTGTTGGAACTGGTTGAATCTAGTATAATCAATACAGACATTTGTTTGATTTAGATTTGATTGAAAACATTGTCCTTTGTGAGTGGTTCTAATAAAGCTTCGTTAACATCATCTGTAAGCGTAATAAGTCGTCTTTTATTCTAATGCGCTTTATTTTTGTATCATTAAGTGGGTCCGAGTTCCAAGGTCGTTTTGCACGTTTAGGATATCAAATCGCATCATTCATCAATCTGTTTACACCGATCGACTTCTTCTTCATCTGTCTGTAGAATGTTAGCTACTTCTGTTTCTTATTAATAAAAGTGTGCATGATAGACAATATGTTAATCTAAATTTAAGATCACGTACTCAATATTCCTAACACCAGAAACTCGATCAGCTTAGCGCTCCTAATTGGCTTAAACGTCATCAATGTCACAGATGTAACTAATATTCCTTTTAGACTTCTCAATTACATGTAAAATTAGCGGGATATTCCACGCAGAGGTCTTGTTTTAATGGAAACTCAGACATGTAGGTAAATGCCTGATTACATCATATTTGTTTATATTGTACAAGAGTTACTTTGCAATAGTAAAAAAGTGGAAAATATATTTTCCTTATAAAAAAGAAATAACACACAATAAGATAAGTTCTTAAGACGAATAATTTTTGGATCCTCAAACATAAAATAGATCTGACATTCGTTTTTATATATTTCGGCACCGCTATGTGTCTCATTAATCCGTCGCAAGCGCATCGGCCGTTTTTTTCAATAGCTATTGGCCAACATCTTACACTAACCATACGAACTCCAATGTTGGCTATCGAACGTCCGCCATACGCACCATTACCATTGCGACTGACATCAGCACAGTTTCTCAAAGGCGTGGTTTACAAACTTACCTGTACATACGCAAACGGTACATGCATTTCACACTGACTCATGCAGTTAAGGTTATTTCTGATCTAGTCACTAAAGGCAACCGCGTTTTGTAATATATTTATTAGCTTCTGCTCTTTATTCTTCATCGACAAACTTACGCATCTATCGGGTGTACATGTTAATCAGAATACATTTTCTATCTTCAAGCATAACTCTCTTTAAACCATACATCTGGGAATATTGTGTTTCGAAATTTTTGGAACTATTTAATTTTTCACGTGAGCTTAAATTTATGTTTGTTTTACTATTTTCCGTATCTATTTCGAAACGCAATATGCCCTTAGTCATTCGGCAATCATTAAGAATCGTTTTCAATCCGCAGCCGTGGAGCCCACGTACCACTTCAAGGTTCTGGTCCCGTCGATGGTGGCGGGCGCCATCATCGGCAAGGGCGGCGAGACCATCGCCCAGCTGCAGAAGGACACGGGCGCCAGAGTGAAGATGTCCAAGTCACATGACTTCTATCCAGGTCAGTAGATATAACTTTATGGAATTGAGATCGTCGTAAATTTTTTCATAGGCAAACACATGAATATTGAATCTCGGGAAATATTAAAACTTTTTAATATCCTCCTCTTTCTTTGTTAAATAAAGCGACTGCTGGAAGATTATCTGAAAAAATACGAACGACTTACAAAGAAAGGGGAAGTAATAAGCGAAAGCGAAACGCTTTTTTTAATTTGGCTCTTAAGTAATTACTACGCAACCACTGCAATATTCAAAAAGCATGCATTGACCCAGTTGTGTCAGGATTGAAACACAGTAGACGCCCAAGACGCGCTTTGTTCGCGTCATAAAAGGCCTACTTAGCGGACTTAGCCTCGCCAAGGCGACGGGGGAACTAGCTTGTTGGTGTATTGTATACGGGTTTTATGAAAGCATATTATAGAAAATGAGTTTCATTACAAACAACTCCAGTTCTGAATTTGAAAAGATTTCGCCAGACTATTGTAATTAAATGTTACGTGAAATGTTGAGACTTGAGAGATTCAACGCTAAATGTTAAATGCTGCAGTGAATGTTGTGTGAAATTGTTTAATACACTGAAGAATACAGTTTGTAAAATTAAACTGATAATCGTGGACTCAACAATGCTAAAACGAAATCTTCATAGAAAACTTATCTATTCTTATCTTCATATTTTAGAACGTAAGGTGTAGAGTAGGAGCTGTATGGAATGTTGTCACGTATCCTTTTCGACGCGACGATGCGTGACGAAGCTTCCGATTTGAAGGTTGCTAATATATCAGCTGTCCCGACCGGTTATGTCGCGGTAATGGCCACTGAACGAGAAAAAGATGTGTGTCGACGGCATGCCTATCTAAAACATAAATAGGCAAGAAATGTTAAGAAAATAGATACGTGATTTTCTAATCATGAACTTTGTGGAATTCGTATGTAATCAACATAATGAACCAATTACTGTCCCAGTGCGGACCGGAGGGATGGTGTTGATGTTGTTGCAAAAGAATCACGTATTCCATCACCTTTCAAATTGATTGTAACAAAGATTTTTAAAGACTTTTTAAAACGCCAGTGACTTAAAAAAGTACCTTTGATTTTAACCATACCTCAACAACACATGAAACGAAAGTGAACATCAATGGGCTGTACTGCTTACCTGTTCTTACATCACGTAGATTTTTGTTCCAACCTGACAAGGTGTGTCAAGGTCTCAAAACGTCCGACCTTTGATTTACACACTTATTTTGGCAGTTAGATCATACCGGTCGCTCAAAAGTGTTTTTTATTATTCGGACATATTTCGTAACTTTGATAAAGGATGCTCTAATGGAATGATATCATCTGCAAACGCTGAACTTGGGTGGAGTTTGTAAGCTTTGAATTATTCACCTACTTATCTGTTCACTACGTAAATTTATCTATAGTTGCAGACAAAATGTATAATCTACTAGAACCATTAAATATAATCGCGAATAACATTTAGTAATTGCTATTTCCCAACGAGGTCGTTTCCTGATCTGTAATGAGGATGTCATTATTAAAATTTAGGTTATCGTCTATCATATGGGCATAGGCACGTGTGTGCAATGTGGCGACCAAAAAAAAAAACTTGTTTCATTAAAAATGTGAACGTAACTATAAAATGGAAGAGGGCTGGTTATATTTACATCTGGGGTGGCTGGCGGTGGGCGAGGGATACAATGGACCGCTGGCGACATCCGAGCGCATAATAGAAGCTCTGACTTTGATGCTCCGCAAAGTGAATTCTACATGGGGAAGTTTCAATGTTAGTAGGCCGCTGCAAAAACTACGTTTCGAAATTGTGTCATCAACATAGTTGCCATATTTGCAACATAAAATCACGACCACTTTTGAATTCCAAGACTTTAAATATCAAATTTTATAGCAGCTTGATCCAACAAGAACTAATATGTGCTAAAGCATTTATATTTGCATGAACCTCAATTTAATCGTTTCAAAGAGCGCCGGCGTCCTTGGTGGCTGCAGTAATTAATTTCTTACTGCGGTCTTTATAACCTGCCTTGTGACGACTAAATCCGGTTTGCAGTTTATGCCACTCGAAATATATGTACAAACGATATACATTCCGGCGTTAATGCGATTGCGTCACTGGCCAACTCATGCTCGATGACCGGTGGTCCTTGAACGACTGTGACAGTGATTTTGTCACTATTTTCGTTCTCCAACGCGAAGCCTCTACAGTTCAATATAAGAAATCGATCGCTGTCTTATTTATTTAATACTTGAAGGCGTTTCAAGGCTTCATTCTAAGCTTATTAGTAGTTATTTTCTTTGTAATGGAACCACTACTTAAATAAATAATTCAATTGAAAAGAACGAATATGTCTTATAGCAAATATGACAATATTGCTATTTCAAAGTGAGAGAGGGGGAACGTTATAAAATCGGAAATGAAATTAAAAATAGTAATCACCAAAGTTATGATTAATGTCATTGTCAATACAATAAACAAAAAGAAAAGGTTGTAACTAGGTTAATAGTAACCGGGCTAGAGCCAGATTAAGGGAGATAGAAGGCGAGTTGGATTGAGGCAATCTTTCAATCTGGCGGAGCCTGCACGAATCATCCATCACAAGTCTGCGAATTACCGAGATGACGCGCTTCAACGAAAATAAGAGTGATTATTTTAATTGTGTAGCTCCTATTTATCAAATAAAATACGTCCTTTTAGATTCAAATTGGCTCGAAAATTACATGGTTTTGGATTCCAAGCAAATAGGCTTGCCAGTTAAGCTAGCACTAAAATTATGTAGATATTACAAATATTTGAATGTAAATTAGCTAAGGCGTGTTATTACGCCTAGTTACGATTCTTGAAGATAGATAAATAAAATCATATTAATAAATATTATACAGTTTTTAGTAGTCTCAAAGTGACTCTCATACTGAACTTTAAAAAAGTTTGCGTCTAGGTGAATAGAAAGTTTTTAAAGGTTGACTTATTAAAAATGTATTCACATTAGAATCATATCGATTATAATCGGTTTGGTATTTGCGCCTCATTAAATAAATCTGTCGATATCCTGACCACACTAACGGATATAAAAGCGTTTTGAGCCATATGACGATATATTCGTACATAGTCCACGTTGTCTGTCATCATTGACATGTAGATCTTGCTACGAATAGGATTTCATTTGGGAGTATGGAGTATTACCAGATGCAATGCTAAAGCAATAATTCAATCTCAACTATACTCTTGCTTGACATTGAGTGTAAAAAACCTTCATAGCAAGCACGTGGGAAGTCGGCTTATTTTAAAGGCTTCTCGAGGGAACGAGTCACGTGAACGTTGGAGATTTGTACTTGATCTACTAACTCGCGTTGTACTACAAATTCCTATAAATCCACATCGCAAATCATGTGTGCTATAAAAACAAATAAAATTATTTTGCTTGGAAAATTTTAACCTGTGAGCTGCTATGGAATTGTTGCGTTATATCGAAGCTCAAATTCTGCATTTGTTACAAATGTGACTTCGGTTCCGCTCAATGCGAATTTTTTTCGCTACGTAGACAAGTCATTACCGCCAGTACTCTTAACGTAATGCAGTGTTCACTTAATTTATTCCTCATTCGCCTTTTGTGTTTCCATGTCAATGGATCCTTCAATTCCCTGTTCCATTTTAGCTTTTAAATTGAATTAAAGAATCGTTTTTAACGAGTATTTAATTGAGCTGCCACTTACCACATTTCGTCTGATAAAAATACTCTGATAAACTGTAATACTTTAACCCATTTAGAAACGTTTCTTATCTTTACAATTGTAACAATACTGTCGGAGCCAGTTTCATGTGCTTGATACTGATAATTATAATTAGCTCATTTCATATTAAATTATGTTCACACGTCGAATATTTTTACTACACTTCATTTATTGTTGATATAAATTATTTGCTTTGATATACAGTTATGTAAAATGTTTTTTTCATTTTCTTTTACTTTGTGGGGTTATTAGAAAATTATCTAGTAGATTAGTTTTTAGTTGTTCATTTCATCTAAATCCCTAAGTTGATCTTTTATGTAATATGTACTGAAGCGTTATTTTAATTTTTAGCATTATTTGTCACAGGGTTTTCGCACGTTCGTGTTATGTAAAGGTATTGTTATATCGTTTAATAGTTCCAAATAAACACAACTATGCCGACGGATCCGCCCCTCTGTAATTATAAGTCACGTCAACGCCATCTGTCAGTACCTCGCACGCAATTATTGATGTTAGTACCATCTATTTAGGGGCTATTTCGGCGTTCAAGTCGCTATCAAACGGTGTAACCGTGTATTCGCTTTACGGCCCAGTGGCATGATTTTGGTTAATATTGCGTATTCAAACTATTTGGTGTTGCGCTGGCCGAATTAGTGAGTTGTAGCTAATTTGTTAGGCAAACTCGTTAGTATCGATTGCAATTCGCTAAGATGTTTGATTATGAGCTTCGTTTAGCTGTGTGCGAATTATACTCGAGATTATTATAACATAACTCAGAAAATGTACAGTTATTAAAATTGAGTTATTATGTAAGTTTTCATAGAGATGAGCTTCATTGTATGTAGAAGAATGAAAACAGGTTTAAACGAAGCACAATAGAATATTTTACAGTGAATGCTCCACAATAAGAATAGTTGGATATTATATCTTGTGTCGCCGAAGAAGGGTCTTAATTTGGAGTTTTTGCATAGTTTATTGTAGCATGTGCTGTATACATTTAATATTCGTTGGATAACTTTTCTGGTTTTCTAAAGACACAAAGATTTGCGTTTGCTTTTGTGCTATTCCCCTCATGTAAGTAGGTACCTACGTTCTACACGAGTGAAAAAGGCTCCATCGTAAAGAACCTTAGTCTAGATTATGACGCATTTTCGATGATCTACAAAGAAGAAAAAAATCTTTGAGGAAAAATCAGTTGCCGTTGTCCATTAGCGGCACGAGGCACTCACCGCCTCAAGCCTCGGCTCGCGTTCGCTTGCCACTTGACAATCGTCTAGTGCATAGTGCATGTACTTATAGCGATACTGTTTTATGCATGCATATTTATCTACGGATTATTTGATGTAAGATATTTGCTTCCAGAAATACAGATTTTTAACATAATTATAATTATTTTATAAATTAATTATCGCAATGGGGAGCCCATTGCGATAATTAATTAATTCAGAGAATAATAGACTATTCCATAACCTGTAGTTTCTTGCGGAAATGAAATTTTCTTCTTCAATATTAGTTAAAGTATCATTAACACTTTATCTATTAACGCTATTATTAACGCTAGAATAGATAGGTATCCACCACAATACCAAAACATTTTCTTATCCGTTATACTTATTACTCTTTAAATTATCTTGATTTTCCGGAAAGGGTACGAAATATAAGTCGGATCTGATTTTCATTATATCTGCCTATTCATAACATACCACAAATTATCAGTCAGGACAGGTATGTAAAGACCGTCTCAGTAACGTCACGACTTTGAGGACACTTGATGAAAGTCAGACTTATCATGGTCTTAGCGCCAAAATAGCATCAGTCTCTACGACATCGCTTCTAGCAAATAGAAATAGGTGTGGCGTCTTCTAGCGTCTCTCGAACCTGTAAATACATCACGAGACCATAATGTACGGACACATATCTGTCACAGCTTCATAATAATATAGATAGGTCGTTGAAGTTTTTAAAATATCTCTCTCGGCCAAAGTTGGCGTGCTTCTAGCGGCCTTGACCCAAAATAGCGCATTCGTCTTGACACCGTGACACCTAAAACATTTTTTTCTACGTCTATAAATATAGTCTAGTATAATCTAGCGTAGTCTACGTACTTCCCATCGATGACGTTTATTGTGTGAGCCGTAACGATGTTTTTGGGTTACAGAAATTGAAAGTTTAACAGTTCTCCATTCAGTGATTGACATAATGTACTGTTGCTATCTTAGTCCGTTACATACGACGACGCGAATATTATTATTTTTATATCACATTTATATATTTTACTGAGACAAAAAAGAAACTGAAAAGTCGTTGAAGACACATTTTTTTTATCAAATAGTGGCGTGTATTACCTATTATGTTTTATGTTTGTGTTTGATTTGTGTGTCTGTGTGTGCTATCAGGAATGTTATCGTGCTAAAGGGTTATTGAGGCATTATTTATTTCCTCGCGTTTTATTCTGACGTAGTCACAATGCTGGTTGCATGCTGATGCTAACATGCATGCGTGTTGCTAACATGATTAATTGCTCACCGGGGTAGTTTGAAATTTTATTTACCCGTATATTAAAAATAAATTATTGCATATTAAAAATAAACTCTTAATTATAATTATAAAAATGTAGCTCTAGAGCTAGAGCAGGTGTACCAACTAGGTCTACTACGCCACCCACCTACAGCGTAAATTAATTGAAACAACGTTTAATTTTCACTACAGTTTGGACTGTTACCAATATTTCTATTCATTCAATTCAAGCGCTTCAGTCTTACAAGGGGTCGTAACACGAAAAAAACATTTTACAAAATCTGAGCGCCAAGTTTGCAAGAGAAACTT